>CANYBF010140153.1:0-22161 GCA_948192965.1 Dalechampia spathulata | reverse complement strand
CGATTTAATTTTACACGCTCAATGAACTTATTCTAAAATAATCTTATCATCATTTCCTCATCCTGATATAATTTAACTATCATTCCACGTCATCATCCTATTTTGATCATACAGGGGATAATTTAAATTACCTGAATTATAAATTATTTTTATGTTAAAAATGAGGATGTGACAGTAAACTAGTTACTGTTGGTCTAGATTGCACATTTTTATTTTTATTTAATATTGTAGTTAATCTTCCAAAATTAATTCATTTTTATGAATTACTCTTTTAATTTCTGATGATTCAAAATCTTCCGACTTTGCCTTGCTCATAGATTTACACAAAAAAGGTTCCATTTTTAATAATTAGTGATAATATTTTTTTATCTTCAAATTGGTTGCAGCCACTGCACTCACTGCCCTAAATTGTCTATCCTTGGCTGTGTACGGGACTTACTTGACATACCCAAAATCTTTTCAGATTAAAAATACTTTCACAAATTATTAATTATGAAAACTCTTTATATATATTTCTACCTGACAAAGAAAGTCAGGCTCTGATACCAGCAAATAATACGGATCGTGTTACCCTTTCTTTTTTCATAATCTTTTTTTCTTAATATTATTTTTAATTTTTATATCATCATCATTATCATCTTCATCATTATTTAATATATCATCAAAAACACCAAGGTAAATTAAATAATTAATTACTTGAAACCAATAATATTGGAATGTTATATAATAAAATATAAATCTATAAACAGCTATACAAAAATTAAATCTTGTAAATATATCAAATAAACTTAAAATTATATTTTTATCCATATAAGTTATTTTTATTACCCTTTTCTTTAGGTTTTGTACGTGGCATTATTATACCAAATCATCAAGGGTTAAAATCCCCTGCTTCGCACCAATAGCACTGCAGATCGGGTTTCCAGCCAATATACTTTGTTATTTATTATATATCTTTTAGGGTCCTGCAATGGATCGGAACGGTGATTATAGTCTTGCAATGGATCAGAATAATTTTATTATTATCTTGCTATGGATCGGAATCGGAATAGTATTTTTACCGGAACAGTAAATAAAATATTCTTATTTTTAATTTTTAAATGTTATCACATAACATGCACCAGACACAACATGCAATGGTTTAGGATTCCTGCAACCTTGATTTGACATCCCCAGAATCAAGTTAGAGTAAGGGGGAAGAAGAGAAGATGTTGTCAATACGGCCTTACAATATTTCAGTTATAAGGATATAGCTTACTTAAGAAAAGAAAATAGAAGAAGAAATTTACTTATAAACTTTTACTTATAAAATATTTTACAACTTACTTCGAATTACTAGTAGAACTCTTGAACAAAGGAAGAATGGAAGGAAGAGAGTAGAGAAGAGGATTGGTTGGGAGAGAGTTTAGGGAGAGAATAATCGGATAATAGATGGATGTCTTCACAAGGGGATAGGCTCCCTTTAAATAAAAAATTTTAGAATCTTTACTATTTACTTTTTACTGTTGATGAATAGTACCTTATCTACCACTAAAATCTTTACTGTTTGCTTTTACTGTTGATGAATAGTAACTTGTTTGCCACCAGAATCTTTACTGCTGAGTCTTTTTTCTTTTTCTTTTTTATTTCTTGCTTTTTCTTTTTATCTTTCTTTTTTATTTCTTTCTATCTTTCTTTTTTATTTCTTTCTTTTTCTTTTTATCTTTTCTTTTTATTGGTTTTACAATATTGTAACAATCATCTTCATTACTGTATGCATGATCCGAAGAATCTGAGCTGGAGGATGACGTATTGGATGACGCTGTCGACTCCGAACTTAAACTTGATTGAATTTTATGCCTTCTCCCATGAGATTTTTTGGAAGATGCTTTACTTGACTTGGATCCTTCTTGCTTTACTGTTTCAGATGTCGAACCTAAACATTCAAACACTTGTTTCTATAAAGATCATTTTCTATTGTCAATTTAAATGGTGAATAGGTTATTTCATTTTCTCCATGCAAAAATCTACTAGTCATTTTTGGTGGATATTCACTTTGAATTGTTTTATCGTTTACTTTCCATTCTGGTCTTTTATCCCTTAATGTTATTGGATTAATATGATCTTTTTTCATTATTTTATACCATTTAAAGAATTTTAATCTAACCTTATTTTGGTCTATAAATTCAAAATATTCCTCTTACAATTTACTAAAATTATTTATTTCTATTATTTTGTGTAATTTTTCTATATTCTTTTGTTTTGTAATTTCTTTATAAAATTCATCTTTATTCCAACTAAATTCTTTACTAATTACATTAACTTCCCTATCAATATTATTCATTTTGCTGTTATGGTCGATGCTGAAGGTGAATTAGGAGATGAAAAATTATTTTGATTTAAATAATTATCTAGTGGACTTGGTTCTGAATATACTGCCTATGGAATTGATGAACTATAATCTACTCCTTTCATTTTAAGATCTTTACTGGATTCTGGAATATCTGAAGTACAAAATCTTGGTTTTATCAATGTTTGAATTACCGATTTAGAATCCTTTTCTTTATATGACGCATATATTACCGATGGTAATTTTGAAACTCTTCCTAATTCTTCTATTGAAATGGATGAGGATAAATCTATATACCTACTACTTATACTCCTTTGATTAAATTTTAAAGATATTTTACCATCTTCAAATTGTTCAATTTTACTAAGTTTAACATTAGGTTTTATTATTTTTTCTAGTTTTGGAGGAGCTACTGCTCCTTCTAATATCCATTCATCTGGGAGTGAAATGTCTTTCCATTGATCCTAATAATGACTAGGTCCTTCACTTAAACTTATTTCAATTGATTCTAATAATGAATCTTGGAAATTTACAAATCTTGCATCTCTTATTACTGTCAAAATACTTGTATTTAATCCTTCTCTTGTTAATGGTTTTATACCAACCTGAATTAATCCAATATGAATATACTTATATTTTTTACTTCTATGATGATCCAATGTTTTAGGTGATAATAAATTTATTCTTTCAAAAGGTTTACTTAACTGAGCGTCTCTTTCTTCTGTTTTAATTACATAATCCATTTTAAATATATTTATTTTTGGAATTTTATAAATCTGATCTTTATCAACCTTAGGTATTTCTCATTCATTTATTGCTTAAATATTTTAAATAGTATGATTTTAGAAGTAAAAACTCAGAATTATAAAATGTTGCAAGGATCCATAACAATAACATTAATTTATAAAATTCATTATAAAGCAATGATTTCTGCATTTGGAATTAAGTATAAATTACAACCTACAATTGGTGAAACTAGATTTTTACAAACTGATTTAACAAAGATAAATACAGTAATTCCTAAAACTATACAATGGAAAGACATTTCACTCACAGATGAATGGATATTAGAAGGAGCAGTAGCTCCTCCAAAACCAGAAAAAATAATAAAACCTAATGTTAACCTTAGTAAAATTGAACAATTTGAAGATGGTAAAGTATTTTTAAAATGTAATCGAAGGAGTATAAGTAGTAGGTATATAGATTCATCCTCATCCATTTCAACAGAAGAATTAAGAAGAGTTTTAAAATTACTATCGGTAATATATGCGTCATATAAAGAAAATGATTCTAAACCGGTAATTCAAACATTGAGAAAACCAAGATTTTCTACTGCAAATATTCCAGAATCCAGTAAAGATCTTAAAATGAAAGGAGTAGATTATAGTTCATCAATTCCACAGGCAGTATATTCAGAACCAAGTCCACTTGATAATTATTTAAATCAGAATAATTTTTCATCTCCTAATTCACCTTCAGCATCAGCCATAACAGAAAATATGAATAATATTGATAGGGAAGTTAATGTAATTAGTAAAGAATTTAGTTGGAATGAAGATGAATTTTATAAAGAAATTACAAAACAAAAGAATATATAAAAATTACACAAAATAATAGAAATAAATAATTTCAGTAAATTGCAAGAGGAATATTTTGAATTTATAGACCAAAATAAGGTTAGATTAAAATTCTTTAAATGGTATAAAATAATGAAAAAAGATCATATTAATCCAATAACAGTAAGGGATAAAAGACCAGAATGGAAAGTAAATGATAAAACAATTCAAAGTGAATATCCACCAAAAATGACTAGTAGATTTTTGCATAGAGAAAATGAAATAATCTGTTCACCATTTAAATTGACAATAGAAAATGATCCTTATAGAAAAATAATAGAGCAAAATAATTTTAGTAATGCAAACTTAGTAAGTATTAGCAATTAGTTAAAAAGAATAAAAAATTCATTAAAATATAAAGAAACGAAGATAGGAATGAAAATCACATGTTTTTAAACCATTTCAAATTTTAACATCTAGTCAAAAGGAATTGAAAATAAAAGATAATGATTTTGTAAAAGCCATAAAAGATCAATTAAGTAAAATAGAATCATCGTCAGAATCTAAGCAAGTAATTCTAGATACTCCACAATCAAAAAGTATAAGTATAATGGAAAAATATGATAGTAATTCAAATGATAGTAATTCAGACTCTGAATAAGAACAAAGTCAAGCAGAAATAGAAGATATAAAAAATTTTGAATTTGAAATAAATCCAATTTCATATAATAAAGAAATAATGACAAAAGTTAGTATGACACCCGATTTAGGATTAATTGATAAACCAAATGTCTTATCACAGTATAAATATAATGCATCTATAGTATATGAGTGGAATATAGATGGTCTATCAGAATATAACATATTAAATTTATTACAACAAATGACAATGGCAGCAAATGCTTATAAAACCCAATCATATGCATCAGATAGGTCAATTGTTGAAATTATAATTGCAGGATTTACTGGTCAATTAAAAGGATGGTGGGATTATCATCTTACTGATCAAGATCATTTAGAAATATTAAATGCAGTTCGTAAAGATAATGATAATTTACCAATATTAAATGAAAATGGAGAAGAAATTCAAGATGTGGTTGCTACATTAATATTAACAATATCTTTACATTTTTTAGGAGATTCTTCTCATATTAAAGATAAAAATGCTAAACTATTAAGTAATTTAAGATGTAAAAAATTAAGTGATTTTCAGTATTATAAAACCACATTTTTAACAAGATTAATGCTTTGTGAAGATTCTAATCAAGCTTTTTGGAAAGAAAAGTTTTTAGCAGGACTTCCATTTTTCTTAGGAGAAAAAGTAAGAAATAATATAAAACAACAATTTGGTAATCCAATTCCATACAATAAATTAACTTATGGTCAATTAATAAGTATAATTCATAAAGAAGATCTACAATTATGTCAAGATATTAAATTACAAAAAACTTTAAAATATGAGATGCGTAAAACTAAACAAGAAATAGGATCATTTTGTAAGCAATTTAATTATGGTATAAATTTAAAAACTAAAGAGTGTAATGGAAAATGTTTAGTAATAAAACCCTATAAGAAATATAAAAAGAAACATTATTATAAAAAGAAATATAGAAAGCTAGATAATAAAGAAGAATATTATAATAAGAAAATAAATTATAAAAAATCCCATAAAAAATATTATAAATAAGCATTTAAACCACAAACTAGTAAAAAATCTTATAAAGAATTAACCTGTTATAATTGCGGACAAAAAGGACATACAGTAAAATTCTATAGATTTTGTTAGACCCGGGATTTCAGATTTAATAATAAATTAAATGAATTAAATTTAGATGATGAAGTGATAAGTAAAATTCAGGAATTATATATAATTACAGAATCTGAATCTTTAGTAAGTGAGAGTGATAATCAAGTTGACGAATTACAAACAAGTTCATCAGAAAAATCTATCAATGTATTAACTAAAGAACAAAATTTTATATTAGAATCAATAAAACATATTGATGATGTAAATGTTAAAGAAAAATTTCTTAAAAAATTACTTAAAAGTTTTGATGAATCAAAAAAAATTAAAGAAATTATTCTTAGTAAAACTCAGACTTATGATTTAATTACAATATTAAATAAAAATAAAAATGTGCAATCTAGACCAACGGCAACTAGTTTACAACAGGAGATAAAAGAAATAAAAATTGAAATAAAAGAATTAAAAGAATAAGTAAAAAAGGATGCTCAAAAAATTAAAATATTAGAACAACAATTAGAAACATCTTCTGAATCTTCTGAAGATGAAGAAAATGAAGAAAATATATCTAATGTCAGTCAAATAAATAAAGAAGTAACATAAAATTTTATATTCTTATTACAAGAAATAACTTCTCGAAAATATTTGATAAAATTAACATTAAAATTCTTAGAAGATTTTATGACTGAAACTATAGCATTATTCGATACTGGTACATATTTAAATTGTTTAAAGGCAAGTTTAGTACCTAAAAGATTTTGGAAAGAAACTGAAGAAAATTGTCAACAGCAAATAAAACGAATTTAAAAATATTAGATAAAACTAATGCTTCAATTATAGATCAAGATTTAGAAATAAAAACTATTTTTATGTTATCACAACAAATAAATCACATGGTAATTATAGGAACTCCATTCATTAATTTAATAACTCCATATTCAATAAAGGATGGATATATAAAATTTAAAAAAGGAATAAAACAGTAAAATTAGACTTTATAGAAAAGCCTAAAACGAAGAATTTAAACTTATTAAAAGTCTATTCAATCCAACAGTTAGAAATAAATACATTAATAAAATCAAAAAATGAGCAGATAAATAATTTAAAAATAACATTCATTTAAGTAAAATTAATAATCAACTTAATAATGATTTTATGAAAAATAAGATTAATCAATTAAGAATTCAAATGGAAAATGAATTATGTGTAGATCATCATAATACTTTTTGGAATAGAAAACAGCATATGGTAGATTTGCCTTATGAAAACAATTTTGATGAAAAAAATATAACCACTAAAGCAAGACCTATTCAAATGAATCCTGAATTAATAGAATATTGTAAAAAAGAAATTACAGATTTGGAAGATAAAAAATTAATCAGTAAATCAAGAAGTCCATGGTCATGTGCAGCATTTTATGTAAATAAAAGTGCAGAAATTGAAAGAGGAATACCGAGATTGGTAATCAATTATAAACCATTAAATGTGGCATTAAAATGGATAAGGTATCCAATTCCAAATAAAAGGATTTATTAAATAGACTTTTTAATGCAAATATTTTCAGTAAATTTGATATGAAGTCAGGATATTGACAAATTCAAATTTATCCTAAACACCGTTATAAAACAGCATTCACAGTACCATTTGGGCAATACGAATGGAACGTCATGTCGTTTGGATTAAAAAATGCTCCATCTGAATTTCAAATAATAATGAATGATATATTTAATCTATATTCAAAATTTTGCATAGTATATATTGATGATGTTTTGATTTTCAATCAAACACTGGAAAAACATTTTAAACATTTAAAAACATTATGCATGATTGTAAGAAAAAATGGACTGACATTAAATAAAACTAAAATGGATTTATTTAAAACTAAAACCATATTTCTTGGACATTATATCGAACAGAGAATTATTCAACCAATTGAAAGGACTTTAGCGTTTGAGGAAAAATTCCTGATATAATAACTAATAAAGTTCAACTTCAACGCTTTCTTGGATGTTTAAATTATGTAATTGATTTTTATCCAAATTTAAATCGAATGATATAACCATTGCATAACAGGCTAAGAAAAAATATGATTTCTTGGACTAATAAGCATATATAGATATAGTAAAACATATAAAATCTTTGGTAAACGATATTCCTTATCTTTATCTTCCTAATCCTAATGCTTTTAAAATCGTAGAAACAAACACCTCTGATCAAAAATAGATTAAAATCATGTTCCGTAAAAGAAATTGAATACATGAGCCTAACTCAGATAGGGAAAGGAAAAGCATGCTTTAGAACAAGAAGGATTGAACAATATAAAAAAACTTGAGATATTTTCCTTTTTTAAACCGGTTTAACAAAGCAACTTCCAAGAACAAAGGAAGCATAAGGTAAACAAGAAGCTGATTTGTATTCTGTATTAAAGGTCTCAACATACACTGTTCGCACATTCATCTTTACAAAGAAGAAGCTTATGGTCATCTTAACACGCGCCTCAAGATCCTTCGCACATTTTACACAACCTCAAAAAAATAAAAAACCAAAATTAAAATTAAAATTGGTGGTATTATCATACTCCTTTAATGGCCTTCTAAACCTTTGATTTTACACGGATTATAGGGGAAAAATCAAAGAAATCAAGGATTAAAAAATAATCAATAATTTGGGTTATCTGCAGTTTTATGTTATCGAGGTCTCATATTCGAACTCCGGATCGTCACACCATGTAAGAATTTGGTGTATCCAAGGAAGCTCAGTTTCCCATCAGAACTTCTAATCCAATCATTGATTAAAGAATGAGCAGTAGGACCCAAATTCATTTCCTGCACAGGCATTTACGGTGAGGTATTCCGAGTCAAAAATTTAACTATTAGTTTACTTTCCAGGATGGTTTTTACATACCATTGCCAATTCCTGAACTGAAATAACCCTGTTCCCTTCTTGTTCAAAGTACTCAAAAGCGGTCTTCGCAATATCTTCCCACTCGTCCTGGGGCTCAAGTTGATATGTACTGATTGCAGCAGCGCAGAACTCCTCGAACCCTATTTTCTTATAAGCAAGTGGTTCCATCTGCAACGATATATTAGCAGCAACTATTATCAGAATGCCTAGGGTAAAAGTCATGGCAGAAATCACAGTAATAGAAGACAGGCTATCAAGGAGTAAGTGTTTTATCGAATTTGAGATTAAAGCTATTATATAGAACAAGCGTGCAAGAGTAAAGGAAATGCATTTTTTTTTATGCAATTAGTACGCCAGAAGTTTTTCTTGCCGTACATGTTTTGAAACAGGTCAGTTTCAATCATAAGGCAGCAGCTAAGAGTTCTTAGAGCAGCCATATCCATTTTCAACAAGATCTACGATTTCCGGAAATACCCTGTTGGTCTAATCTAGATGATGAACGAACTTTCTGTTCATGCTCAATGGACTAATATACAAAGACATCAGGTATTGTTAGGTTTATATGTCGAACTTGTCAGATGTTCATGATTTTTATGATTTCTCTTAACATAAATTACAGCCAAATCAATTAATTCCTTCGAAGTATTATATAGTTTGATCAATTGTTCATTTTCTTCCCAGTTATACCACACTACGAAGAACGGAATAAAATCACAGGAGCTGAAAAAGGCAAAATTGTATTCTTTCCTTTCTCGCTCAGTGTCTATATAAATAAAATAATGTCGCTGAAAAGCTCCACTTAGATCAAGAAGCCTCACCATATTAACAATGTCAAGAACCCGTGACTCCTTCATGGCATCAGTAACATTCCTCATTAATGCCTGCACTTGTACACCAAACATTTTAAGGTTGTGAAAATACCAAACCCGATAAGAAATTATTTCATTATTAAAATTGGATACGTTGACCATGTTCAAATTGGAATCATTGTCTGTTTTACACCATCTTACTAGGTACAAATTCCTTTTCAAGGATATCAAACGTTCATTTCAGATTAATGGAAAACAAAACAATGAAGTCCTGACTAACCGCTTTGAAATTTGTAAGAGACAAGAATCCATCTTTTGGTTCCAAGAGCTTAAACTGAGCCTTAAGGAAGAAAAGCTCATCTTCCGGGATAGCTTTAGAAAGAGCCTGCAATAAAATTAACATCGAAGACAAATTTATAGAGAAGAATAACCTCACTTAATTTGATCATAATCATAGCGGAAGCCCAAGTGCATTAACAACATCTCACAATAACAATTTAAGAAAAAGTATATCAAATTATTAACTAATATCTATCATTAAATATCTGCTAAACATCCAATCAAATAGAGGATTAAATCTCATATTATCATGTTCAATTTCTTCTTTCATTCATAGCTGAGGTGGATGGAAATAAAAACCATTTTATGTTTATGTTTGCCTACCTTAAGTGCTGCACGTTTGAATGGTGTAGCTCGGATGTATGATTTGACCAACTTATAGACAAAAATATCCAAAGTCTCAGGTCGGTTTTCATCTCGTAACCATGGATGACCTGCACATATATATAGACTTATAGTCACGACTAAGAGCCAGCCAACCATACAGCTTTTCCATTTCCACAGTTTAAAAAACACACTATCAAGATGAATAAAGTTTAACTGCCATAACACACACACACACATATCAAAGAGCTTACTTAGTGCTTGGGCTGCAGACATTCTCTTCCTGTGGTCCTTGTTCAGAAGCCTTTTCACAAAATCTTTGGCTTCTGGTGAAACTGCAGGCCACGGAGAGTCCTCAAAATTAGGATCAGCTCTTAACACAGAACGGAAAATTCCTGACTCAGTCCTAGCCCAAAAAGGTCTACTTCCACATAACAATATGTAAGTTATAACGCCAATACTCCACATATCAGCTTCAACGCTATATGATCTATGTAGTACTTCAGGTGCAACATAATATGCACTGCCAACAATATCATTGAGACGTTGGTCTGCAAAAGCAGAACTGAAAATTTAGTTTTAAACTTATGTTTTGGGTACTACATGCCCATGAATTCAAATGGTGTCGTGGCAACTATTGCAGAAATCAACAATGTTACCTGGTCTAATAAAATCTGATAAACCAAAATCAATAATCTTCAATGGAGCATCCTCATCTCTTGTGGTAAAAAGAAAGTTCTACAAGGATAGCGGAGTACTTGGTTAAAAGGAATGACAAATGGATTTGCTATTCCATAAAACGTAAATTCCCACGCCAATCAGAACAATAAATTTACACTTGCAAGCTACAAACATGCATGCATTTGCATGGTTTTTTAGTGCTATACCTCTGGCTTAAGATCACGATGCACGACACCTTGGAGATGACAAAAGGCAACAACACTTAAAATTTGCACAATAATAGTCTTAGAATCATTTTCTGGGTATCTTCCACCTCTAGCACACGTAATTCAAAATGATTAGTATGAAGAAAATAATTTATAACATTAAGTTATAAAAACACATCAACTGTTTGTATGCAATATAGTATTACCTCGACAAAATTCTATCCAGCAGTTCTCCACCTTCACACAATCTGCAAATGCAAGGATATGAAATGCTTCAGAACAAATTACAAGTTTTCTGAAGATATAGAAAGTAACCATATATAAATCATATAAAACTAATTTCTCAAAATTTTTGGCACAATTAGCTTCATCATTTCTTTTGGCATTCAGAAAGGACTGCCAACCCTGGCCTCATGCATTTTCCTTCCGGTATTTTTATTTGATTGATTGGTTTTCTTTAATTCTTATATATTTCGTTTTCAATCCTGCTCTTTGAAGGCCACTCATTTCATCTTTTTGTTTCCAGAACTAAAGTTTTTAGAAAACTAAAATGACAATAGAATTTGATAGAGTGCATTTTCAAGTTACAAATTTTTCACATCAGGCCCTTATATTTGGTAAGTTTTAGTTAGTCCTTTGACTTTTGTTTTATCCTTTTCAGGAACTCCCTTAACATAAAATTTTTATCATAATTATCATATAAACAAGTAATTACTAAATAAATATTGAATATACAATAAAATGACATTCCAACACATAATATGATTTTAAATTTAATAAAGTATATGAATGAATACCTATACCTAAAAATGATAGAAATAAAAGTTGAGGACTAACTAAAACACAAAGAACTTAAAACTGAAAAACTGGAAAAGTGTGGGAAGCTTAAAATCTATTTTTCAAAGAGTTTTCAAAAACCAAATATCAGAATTTTGTTTTCTTGAAAAATCGTTTTTCTAAACTGCATTTTCAAAGAGCCCAGCTACTATAACTCCGAATAACAAACAATTTGATATGATGTTAAAAATATATAGACAAAAATACATCAAATTAGCTAAGTAAAACACATTAAGATGAAGATACACATACTCCATTACTATGTAGACGTTATTTGCATCCTCAAAAGCATCATGAAATTTGAGCGTATGCCTATGCCCAGATAAGGCTTTCAATATTTTTACCTCTCGACGAACATCTTCAATGGCTATTGCTGTTGTCATCTGAAAAATACACAATTAACTGCTATTAATGGCGGAGTAATTGATTAAAAAACAAAGTATGAACAATCACTAGCAGTAGTATATAAGACTTGATTGACTAGTGATATTAAGAGGCTAAGATTGGCACCTTAGTTTTGGAAATTATTTTAACAGCTACAGACTGTCCTTTAAGCTCTCCTTTCTTACCCTTAGCCCAACAAGTATGACCAAAATGCCCTCGCCCTACCTCCTTCCCCAACTCAAACTTCGCTGGAAAATTCTTTGCATATCCGAAACTCTTATCTAACTGCCTCTCCCCGTCGTCTCCTTCTACTCCGTTCTCCGGTATCGGAACTTCCTTCGGCGGCTTCGACTGCCCCTTCCGCCTCATAATAGCCATGATCGGCCTTGCAGGAGATGGAGGCGGCAACGGCCATTTGAACTTTCTTCCCGCCGGAGAAGGAGATGGTCGTACTCCAGCAGGCAGTGGACTCTGGAACGGACTGGCAGCAAAGGAGTTAAAATCATTAGAAGACGACGGTGTTGTCGATGCCGGTGGCGGTGAGGGTGGCGGGACGCTGGAATTTCCGTCATTTTTAACAGCGGTGGTTGCCTCTTTGCTGCAGCAATGACCCATTTTCCGAATTCGGAAAGGTTAAAGACACGGAGTGTTAATTATTTGTTGGCGCAATTCATTTTTTCTTCTGTTTCTTGTTTTTAGAGTACAAGAAAAATAAAAGTCAGATAGATTATTATAAGAACTACGGGTGAGCAGGATTTTTCTTTAAACCGAAAATACGTCAAACCTATTACTTCTATTTCTAAAAATTAAAACTCAATTTAAAATTAAATTTGGTCTCAATTTAATTTGATCCAAAATTTTACTTTTCTGATTTAACTCATCCGTATCACTTTTTGTATAATTATTTGAAATGTAAATGATTAAATTAACTGAAATTATTCTTGTAATTGATTTACTTGTTTTAATCTTTGCATTTCAGTTTGACTTCATTGTATGTTTATATTTAATCGATTTTAATTAATATATTTTAAAAATATTTTAATCAATTATATTTAATAAATGGACTCAATTTAATTTTTAATTCAATCAATTAAATGAATAATTAATTTTACATTAATTTAAAGTATTTTATATTAAGATATATTTATATTTTAATTAATTATATTTATCCGTTTAGTTTTTAATTTTGAAGTATTTTAAAAGACTTAGGTATATCTATATTATTTTTATGTTATGTTGAAAGAAAATGCCTATGTTAAGTTTATAACAATTATGTCTATGTTTTAATATTTTTTAAAAGTTTTGATTCAATAATTAAATTGCTTCCACCATTTAACCATAATATAATTTAAATTGAAATATATTTATAAAAATACAGTATAAAAGAATTAAATTTGTAATCCTCATAAAAATTTTAAAAATATTTAACACTTATAAAAGTATACTATTTTTGCAATTTCATTCTTGTTTTTATTCTTCAGGATTCTTTATACATTTTCTCTTTTATTTAAATACTAATAAAAAATAATTTAGTCAATTGTGATATTTTTACAAGAACAATTAAAAACATTTTACGATAACCTTAAATTATATTTAATATAAAAACGAAGGAAGTAACATTTTGTAATTTACTTATGTGACGATATTTTCATATTATATATGAAGCAAACCCAATAAAAATATACATTTCATACAAAAAATATATTATATTACAACATTAATGCGTTACATTTTTCAATAATTATGATGAATTTCAACATTTAACTAATATTAAAAATTTAACTTGTTCTTACTTTTATTTGAATATCATTAAAATTTATTGTTAAAAAGTTTTTTACCTCAATTTTTATTTTTTGTTATAAAAATATTATTATGAAAAGAATAGGTATACCGTTGATTTTTAAAAAATTATGAAAAATAATTTTAGGAAAATTTAAAACATCAAATAATTACATAATATTTTTTATAAAAAACAGAAATACCAAATGCTTGCTACGACAGGAAAAAAAAACATTAAATTCAGTTAATTTTCGACAAAATAGAAAAGGAAAAACCAGAAGAAATAAAAATGTGCTGAAAGTTTACAGAAGTCGTACACTAATCTGCTATGGTATATACGTCCGTATTTTTGGCCGTTGATTACAACAATCCGTGAGTTGTAATCTAACACAAATGGGGCCCGCGCATTTTTCCCTTTTCCTTTTTCGTTTTTTTTAATTCTGATATTCCACGCTTCGCATGCAATTTTTTATTTATTCTTACGATTTTAAGCCGCCAGAAGACGCGTTTTCCCACCTTCCGGTGGAAGGTCGATGAGATATAGAAAGAAGACGCGCTTTCTTTTTTTTTTTTTATATTTATTTTACACTGTATTACTTGTGATAGAATAGTCTTACAAGGATTAGGGTAGGCAAAATAACGAACCAGTCAAAATTAAAATTATTTTTCATTTAAATTTTTATTGTTTATTTTTAAAAATTTTTAATTTTATAAGAATATTGTTAATATTCAACATGTTTCTTTTATTATTGTAGGACCCATACAAAAAATAAACAGCTTGTCAGAGGTAAATTCTTTTAAATTTAAATGATTTATAACTCTATTTGATATTATGATGTAGAACAATTTTGTTAGATGTTATTTTCAAAAAAAGTAGTTTGTAAAAAATTATTTTTAAAAAATTGAAAACCAGAAAAATAATTTAAAATAATTTAAGAATTTTTTTATCTCAAACAATAATACCAAATGCATCCTATATTCACATTAAATTATTTTACTTTTGTTTCCAACACAATCAATGAATTTGAATTAGTTTGTTACCTTTGATTTTACTGTTTATTTTTTATATTTCATTTCTTAGATATTTTTTAAAAAGCTAAACATTTAATCCGCATATTTTTAATTTCTAATAGATGTATCTTTTAGTTTCAATTATCTATATTTATATCAACTATATTATAATATATTATGTTTATCAAAAAAAATAACATTTTAATGATTAATGAATTTGAGTTATTTTGCCATCTTAAATTTTAATGTATAATTTTTTAAAAATAATGATTAAAAATTGTAATACAATTATAAGTTTGATACTTTTTAAAAATCAAATTAACAATTCAATTTTTCTTGAAAGGATAGATTAATAGATACATGAGCATCTTAATTCTTATCAATTATGTTAGAATGATTACAAAAATACCTTAATTGTCACACCCCAAACGGTGAGACATGCTCCTATAATATAGTTATTAATTCTCTAAGATAGGAAATTAATAATTACACTATAAGAGACTTTTAACTTTGTCAATTAATCTACAATGTATTGAATAATTTTAGTGGACATTGTAATATATCACATACCAATCTATGCCACTCACAAACATGCTTCAAAATTCATACATCATAAGATAAAACCATATTAAGTCATCATGCCAATTTCAAGTCCTCAATGGTATTGTGATAATTACATAAGTTTTACAATACGATTGTTTTATTGCCAAAATGACCAAGAAAGGAAGTTGCATAAATCTGCAATCATAGGAGTCCATCATGTAATCTAGGTTCTCTATCAAAATCCAGCTAAGACTTTGAACCAACTGCTGACTACACTAACCCTCGTGCTCACCCGCGACACTCGTGCCTGCATTCATTAAATAACAAACACTGAGAATAATCTCAATGGTGCTAGTAGAATGATATCAAGCAATGCAATTAGTAGGTAATAACAACCAACCAATCATTTAAACATGAAATAGATACATCCAATAATCATCAGCATTCTTTACTTATGATCTCTATTATATAATCATCACATTTCTATAGTAAATGCTTTATGTAGTAAGGTATACCTTCATATCATTTTCATACTGTAAACCTATCACGTCTTTCGGCTACGTAACATGCTCCCATAGCATGATTATTAATTCTCTATTAAGAAAATCAGTAATCATCCTACAAAGGATTCCATACATTTATGATTAAGTGTGAATATTTTTTTTATAAAATTATGCATACGATCCCTCAATTATATTCGATCCATTATCATACTATCATAATTTCAAGCATCATCATATTTAATTTATTAACATACACACATCATTGCTTTATATATATAGCGATCGTCATAAATCATTACCAACATAATTAATAATATCGTCAAATACCATTAGTCATAATTTTAATTACTACGAAGCACTTTATTTAGAAGTTGCACGATTATTGCAGAATAGAAGTCCGATGAAAGTCAAACAAAACCATGTACCAATAAGCTTAATTGATTTGTCCAGCTGCTACCACTAACATTCTTGTTCCCCGGCTTTGCTTGTTCCTACGTTTATCAATTGACAAACGCTGAGTATAAAACTTAATGGTGCTAGTATAGCATAAATTTCAAATATCATAATAATCAAATACCACTATATTTCATTTATTTCTACATATAAAAATAATCATCATATCAATAAATTCTCAAAACATCATGAAATATTTCAAACATAATATCATGTTATCATTAATTATTTGCTATTATCGTTAATAATCATCTCCAATACTATTCATGATTTTTACCATAATTATTACTATCTCATGCATATTTACTATATCATCAAAGTGATATTCAAATCAATCTCACCTTGTTACATTATATCATCAAATATCTTAATTAATCATTTAATCATTATTTAATGGTTATTATCATTATGGCATTTCATATCATCATTTAATATCAACATTATCATAATAACATAACATGTTATCATCATGTATATATCATCACCGTCAAATCAAATGTTATCATTAATAAATTAATTCAACAGTAAACATGAATATCATTGTATATATATTTTTCTGTAAACATTAGCAAGATATGCTTATAGATATATAATTATATACCATTTATTACATCATCATCATCTATTTATGAACAATGTATTTTTATGAGAGTGCATTTATGTTATGCATTCTCCCTCATATTAGTACTTTAAACATTTAGTCATTTCATTTATATACGCATGTACCGAGTCTTTCATATCATAACTTACTTATGGTTCAACAAACCGGAACCCATTTCTCATTCATTAACTTTCTCTTTTATTTTGTTGCTTTCCATATCATTTTCCTTTTTATTTAATTCCTATAGAAAATATATCATATTCCTGGTATATCTCATTTAACATTATTCTTATATTTGTTGATTTTCCTCCTTCCTTATTTCTCCATGTCATGCTATGTCATGTCATGTTGTGCCATGTTCATAGTTAATGCATTATGTATATGACATGATTAATGAATAATTAATAACATATCATAATTAATTGTGTAATGTTATTGCATTACCATACCATCGCCCCTTTGACCATTAAATGATCTAGAGCTTCTAATTAAACTAGCACAAACCTAGAATACCCTTTTCATTGTTTAAATCCTTTGATGGTACGTGAGGACTATTCCTTGTATTACCTAATTCACAATTCAATATTCATCTTTTAATAATATATTTCATTTCATCATTAATCATTTTTATAATTATATACCACTGTATTAACCAATTACATATTTGTGATAATCATTCATTACATCATAACATTATTTATGAAATCATATAAATATTTACAATTGTATTTACTATTTCGTTTATCCAAATTAATTATTATATAATTTCAATTTCAACATATTTAATATCTACTTAATAATAATATAATACCACTGAAAATTGTACTCATTTAACCTTCATTAACATATCATATAACCTCTTCATAACATCAATTAGCTTATATAATCATAGTCTTATAACCATTTAAATTTATTATAGTCCTTAATAAATTCCCATCATAAAACATTTCTGTTATTTAGTCCAAACAGTAGCATCTTATGTAATTATGTTCTTATCTTATTCCTGATTTAATTTCATAACTAATTTTGATTAAACAATGATATTAATATCTATTATTAAACAGTTATCATAATCAATAATATTTTATCATCATATATTGTTTGATTATCTCACCACTTTTATACTGATGTTTATTAATCATTTAATATCTCAACAGTTATCAGCTAACATGTTACTATCAGTAACATGTTACTATCATTTAAACTTATAAAACTTCTCAGTAACCTTTTTCATAACTAAATTTTATTACCCATCTTAATCCAATGATATCTTAAACTCTATCATTATTGTTTCACGATATTACTTATCTGAGACTTACAATCTTACTGTTTATTCTTTACTTAAGAAACATTGTCCTTAATACATTCAATAATTAATCAATAACTTATTTAAATATTCTAATGTCTTAAGTATACTTAATCACATATCTAGTTTGCATAAACATTAGTCTGCTTATCATTTATACAGTTACTTTTCAACAACACATCATATATTCTTATCTTATTATTTCACATAACAATTTAATCTTATAATTCAAAATATTTCTTATTGTAATATCAATTTCTTTACTGTCATCCTCCTTATACTACATGCCTTAATATATTCATTATCAAAGACTTAAACATAATCAATTAGTTTACACTTCACCTTATAAACCATATATCTATGTATTATGTACTCCACTGTTATCTTTAATTTTGTCCACCATATTGAATCATATTATATCATAATATTTCATTCATATATTAAATCTCTTAATAACACTTAATAAATCTCATATAAAATTTATTTCATTATACTTTTTCTTTTTAAAGCTTCACTTCTGTTAGTAGATTAAATTCTTAAATAACCATAACATACCACTAATAATTTAACTCATTAAACTCCTTATTAACATTTATCATACTTAATAATCTTTTAAATTCTCAAATATAATTTATCACAAGCTCCATAATATAGTTTGTCATATTTCAATATATCTTCCAATTTATTTATGACCTCATTAAACCTTCCAAATACATTTATTATACTTATTTTAATACTCATTTAAGTCCATTTAAACTTTATGGCCATATGCTTCTTTACACATCCATTAATCATTGAAAAATCATATCTTAAGTCCATTTTCATTAATCTAACTTTATACTAATCTTCTTACATTATAAGACTTCCATTTCACTTTAATTTTTAAGTTAAATAATTAAATCAAACTTAACAGAAACAACTCTCTATAATTTTTTATTTCATAAATACTTAAAATGTAGATTTAGCCTTAAATCATCAAATTTGCTTATCTTAACACTAAGCTTTTATCATCTTCTTAACTATTTACCTTCTGTTTTTATTAAATCTCTTTAAAACATGTTTTAAACTTACCATTATTCAGTAATTAAGCTCCAAATGATTTGGCCAAAGAGGGAAAACACATCACACATACCCCTACACAACCATTAACCCTTTATTTCATGCTTTTTATAATTCTAATCAATCTAACCATTAAATCATCAACTAAAACTAACCAAATAACTTCAAACATTTTGGCTA
The DNA here is from genome assembly GCA_948192965.1 of Dalechampia spathulata. Classification (NCBI taxonomy): domain Eukaryota; kingdom Viridiplantae; phylum Streptophyta; class Magnoliopsida; order Malpighiales; family Euphorbiaceae; genus Dalechampia; species Dalechampia spathulata. The sequence goes on along the minus strand of CANYBF010140153.1, from coordinate 2,613 downwards.
AAACTCAAACTACTCATAAAATACATAAATCTAATTTATCTACCACTAAATCATACTCACCAAGGCTCACCTTTAGCCAAACAACAAAAATCTCAACTTAAACTTGATATTCCTTTGATTTTGCTATAGATTTACATGAACTTCAACCTCTTTGACTTCCTTTAAGTTTTTACCCCAACTTATATCAACATGCATGTACCTTAGAAAGTGAGATCAAGTACAAAACAAAGTTAATCAATAAGAGAAGGTTGCAGTTTTTAACAAAATTCATGATTCTTCATGGTTTCAGTCATGAACTTGAAGAATCATTAAGAAAGGGTTTTGGTCACCAAGAAATCAAAGGAAAACAAAGAGTATTTTGACCAAACCTTGATGTATACTTAAAGATGTTGCTGGATCTTGAAAATCAAAGCCAAAGGAAGAAGAAAAAGATTGTAAACTTCGGTTTCTTCAAGGAAATGGCTTTGGTTTTGAAGCTTGAAACTTGAAAGCATTCGGTTACCACTTGAACAGCAAGAAAATGGAACTACTTTGACATAATCTTGAGCTAAACATATGGATCTTGTAGAATATATGAAAGTTGGAAAGAAAAGATGAAGATTAAGAAGTAGTTTCAATTTTCTATGGAAGCAAATAAAGAAATGTAAGAACAAAGAAAGGAAATGAAGTGAATGAATAGTGGAAATAGGATAATTTTCAATCATAAGGAGATAAGATACTAAAATGAGTGATTTGGAGAGGAAGCATATGAAATAATGAAGTGATAAGGTGTAGGGAATTCTTAAATTGACTAAAATACCCCAATCATACTAAAAATATAACCCATTATACTAACATATACATATATATATATATATATATATATGTATTTAATTTAAATCCACCAATCCAATCTTTAATATATGTATTTTAATATCTAATATATACTCCCATACATCTTATTTGATATTAAAAATCCTCCATCTTTTTCCACTAACTTCAAAATACCAATATTTTAATCTCTCTCCATGCACTAATATAATTTCCTACACCACTAATATAATTTCCAATCCCACTTCTAATTAAATATATATATTCAAATCTACTTTAAATTATTCTATTTTCAATCATATATTCATCTATTTATCTATTTATATAACATTAATTTATTTATCACTCATTTATGATATCATCTTACCACTTAATGATATCATCATGACATCATTAATAAAAATTCTAATTATACTTTTCTAATATCTACATATTATTATATACTTTTACCAATAAATTATTAATACATAATTACTCATTCTCTAATACATTAAAATCATAATTATACTTATACACCTCATGCTTACATCATCATTGTTCAATTATGACATCATAAATAATTCCAAACTTTATTTTACTATCTTTTCATATTAGTTAACTTAAGTTAAAACAATCATCTTAGACAAACTTAATTAATCATATCAAGTGTTCTGAATATTGAAATCATCAATTAATCATTATTTAGTGGTTTCGTTTAGTGGTTTCATAAAAATTTCTCATTTCAACTATAAGGCATGAAACTCTTATCATATTATATACTTTCCATCATTAGCATAATTTCATATCAATATCACACTTATAACATATAAAACAAGACATATTAATCAATTCATGGATGCAAAGTGGGTGCTCAATTTAGGATGTGATAAAACCTAACTATGAATTCATATCAAGAGATGAATATGCCTTTGAGAATGCAATGATGCTTTGCACTCTCCCTCTGATTTTTCATGTATCAATCTCTGATACCTCTACTATTATGCATAATCCCATACTGGGTCCAATGTGTCGGTACCTCTCGTACCTATAAGAACATCTCATTCCTTTGTGATTCAATAAAACAAACCCATTATTACTCTACGATTCCATATAGGAATCCAACTCTACAATTTCTTATAGAAATCCAAGTATATGGCCTAATACGTTCAATAGCAACTCTATTCAGCTCTGTAATCATCCTATCCTTATACCTCCCCATCACCATGACATGCTATGATTATGTCAAAATGAGTGAATGTACATGTCATGATGCATATTGTTACATCCTGCATTACGTGAACTTATGTGCATTTATAAATTAATGTTATAATGAAATTTCTATGTTAATAATGTGATTATGGTATAGAATAGTGAGTAAGTTAATCAGAAATGTATTTTAAGCTTGAAAAAAGGGTATTTCATTTTCCAACGCAAACCCCTAACTTGATAGAAAACGGTACTCAAACTTCGTTTCGGAGTTATATACTTTGAATTTTAATAAATGGTTTTGACTTTCATGCTCACGTTAACTTTATCTAGATATATGTGAGTTTTAAAAATTTTGGAATAAAAATTATTTTGGACGTTATAATTAAATATGAACGATATAGGCGAGTAAAAATTTAAAAAGTTTTCTTAGAAATAAAGTGATAATAATTTAGTGTGTTATGATTTAAGAATTTATATTTATTTAATTAATATTATTTATTGTATTATTATTTTGAAGTTAGAAGTATATATTGATATTATATTTAAATTATTTAAAATAGGTTTCTAGATCATTTTTGTTAGAATATCTTGATGTTTAGTATTAGAATAAGCAAT
>CANYBF010140129.1:0-30185 GCA_948192965.1 Dalechampia spathulata | reverse complement strand
GGTTTTATTTCCTAGTTTTCTAGTCATTCAATTGAATTGACAAAACAAACTAGGTGGTGACTCCATTTTTAACTCGACGCAATCTTTCTAGGTTAAAGACCAATCAACTATGGAAATGCGCCATTGAGAGCAAGCACCACGACATTTCATGCCGAACAGCGTGCAGCGCTCCCGCATCTGGGGCGCGCTACTCTTACAGGTAAAATGATGAATCAAAGAATAAGAGGGAGAATCCATAGCATGAATGCATTCTCATTAATATGCACTATTCATAAAGCTTGGCATACGATAATATGTTATGATACATGGTATAAATAAATGATAAGTCATCTTCATACAAATATTTAATATGATTAAAAATTCATTATAATTCAAAATAGTCAAGCTTAATGATCCATATATATGTATGACATGAAATCTTAAAGAAATGCTCATACTGCTTGAAATAAATGACATGAAGATTAAATTGACATCAATGCATCATGAACTACTAATTCCATGGATCTTTAAATGCTATGATTATTTGAACTATATGATTAATTGCATTACATGTTATAACTAGGACCACTGAGTTTTATACTCAGCGTTTGTCAATTGATAAACACAGGAACAAGCAAAGTCATAGAAGAGAAACATTGAGGCAGCAACAGGATAAATCAATCTGAGTGGTAATAAAGATATTATGGACTTCTTATAAGTATTAATCGTGCAATAATTTAGATAACCACTTTAGCAGTATCTTGAACTTTGTTATATTATAAACATGTAATAACGTGGGTACAACTATGACACTAAAAATGGAATGAACAAAACAATGTATGTATGATGAACCAAGGACCGTTAAAATGAATTGTATATTAAAAAATTATTTTTTGCACTATTTATGAATGTATGGAATCCCTTGTAAGATGATTATTGATTTTTCTTAATGGAGAATTAGTAATCATTTTACGGGAGCATGTTACGCAGCCAGAAGACGTGACACTTCTTTTCTCATCTACTCCCTCCAAATGTAACTTGGGGTTTCTACTATTGAATTTCGTAATTAGATTACATAGGATATAAAAGATACAAAAAGGAGGCAAAAAGAACAATGGAACAAAGGTGTGACCAAAAATGGAACTCCAAGATAAAATTTGTAATAAATTAGTATTATTTCAAATTTTAGGGTTTGTAAAATCATGCATAACCTAGGTTTGACCATAGACTTAGAAGTCCATAATCATCATATTATAAATTGTTATAATGATTTATGTGTTAGTTGTATGAGCATGCTATAGCATGCATGAGCCAGGACCATGCATGGTGCACCAATTGTACATACTTGCCTTGAATGTTTTTAAGTGGACATAAAAGGAAGTAAATCCCTCAAAGGAATATAAATCTAAGGCCTTCCATTTTCTAAGATAAGGGTGGAGAGCTTCTTATCATTCAGGTTGTTGGGCATACTCAAGCTTGTTTTACATAGGGTATATCTAAGTTTTAAAAAATGGGTCAGATGTAAATAAAATGTTTTATTTGTTGGGCATACCCGAGGTAAAATGTTTTATAGGCCGGTTTGGGTAATTATGTTATACATGAAAATATAAGTATCAAGAGAAGTTGATAACCCAATGATTCAACAGTCATATTAGATATGATTGACATGGGAGATGTCTACCTATTAACATTAAGTTTGAGTTTATTGAACATACTCAAGATTAGGCTTAATGGTCATTAGATACTTACCCACTAAGGAAGGCAAAACGTGGCCTTCCCGGATTAGTAGTTGAGGGCTATTAGTTTACAATAAAATAATGGGAGATAAAACTAATAAAAGACCTTATTATGTTTTTTAAATACACGATGATGACACGTTATTTCTTCTTTTTCTCCAGATTTTTCTAAAATGTCAAGAAACGTTGATCTCCATGAAATTCTTGAACATAAACAAAATGGATCCAACTACATAGATTGGATTCACCAAATCAAAATTGTTTTGAAAAGTGAACAGATAGCCTATGTATTAGATCGAGCTTATCCACGCACGCCTGTAGCAAACTCCTTTGAAGAAGTCAGAGATACTTACAACAAGTTTAAGCAAGAGGATGAGATGGCCAGTAGCATTATGCTAGGAGCTATGGAGAATGATCTCCAAAAGCAATGTGAGATTATGAACTCTTATACCATGGTTACTTATCTCAAAACGTCTTTTGAGGAAAAGCAAGGACTGAGAGATTTGAGCTCTCAAAAGCACTCTTTAGATGTAAGATGGCAAAGGGGTCATCAACAGTCCTTCATGCCATTAAGATGCATGGCTACATACAAAGGCTGGAAGGTCTTGGTTTTGGACTGAAACAAGAAATGGTAATTGACCTTATTATGTAATCCCTACCTGATAGTTATGCACAGTTTATGCTTGATTATCAAATGAATAAGGGAGAAACTATCATCCCTAAGCTTATCAATTTATTGAAATATGTTCAGGAAGCCAATAAGAAAAGTGCTAAAGCAGCACTAGTAGTTAGTTCTTCAAGGCCTACCAAGAAGAAATTCATAGCTAAGAAGAATGGAAAGAAGCTAGCCCTAAAGACCAAAGGGGGTGTTGGTAAGAAAGCTGCAGAGAAATCCCCCATGGGTATTTGCTTCCTGGAGTTGGTAAAGAAGAATCGTGCTTCTTCTTCAGGTATTATCATGATTGAGGTTAACTCTAATGCTATTTCTAGTAACAAAGGTTGGGTATTAGATACTGGCTGTGCATCTCAAATTTATTATGATTTGCAGGGGCTGGTTAGCAGGAGGAGGCTAAGTAGGAATGAAGCAGACATTAAGGTTGCTAATAGAGCATGAGTTACTGCATTAGAAGAAGGAATCTATATTTTGCACTTAGCTTCTGGTTTAAAACTAGAACTCAATAATTGTTATTTTGTTCCAAGTTTGAATAAGAACCTTATTTCAGTATCTTATCTTGTTGAATAAGGATTTAATTTTTTCATTAATAACAATGGTTGTTCAATGTTTAAAGATGGTATGTTTTACTGTTCTGTAAATGTTGAGAATGGAATTTATATACTGAATAATACAGACCTCATTTGCAATGTTCAAACTAAGTGAATCAAAGTTGACACTTTTAATCCACTTTTTCTTTGGCATTTTCGTCTAGGGAATATAAACAACACTCATATGTATAAGTTGCACAAACTAGACAATTTAGGCTCATTTGATTTTGAATCATATGAAATATGTGAATCTTGTTTATTAGGCAAGATGATAAAATTATCTTTTAAAGGAAAAGGTGAAAGAGCCAAAGAGGTACTATAACTCATACATTCATATGTATGTGGTCCTATATCCATACATGCTAGAGGTGGATATAGCTACTTCATTACATTCATAGATGACTATTCTAAATATAGATGTTTATACTTAATAAAGCATAAATTTGAAGCTTTTAAGAAGTTTAAAGAATTTAGAAATGAAGTAGAGAAACAACTTGGCAAGACTATCAAAACACTTCATTCTGATCGAGGTGGTGAATACCTTAACTAAGAGTTTCTTGAACATCTCAGAGATAATGGAATTTTATCTCAATGGACACCTCCTTATACACCTCAGACTAATGGTGTATCTGAAAGGAGAAATCAAACTTTATTAGATATGGTTCAACCAATGATGAGCCATGCAGAATTAGCCAAATCATTTTGGGGTTATGCACTGGAGAGTGCTGTTCATATTTTGAATAGAGTTCCATCTAAATCGATTGATGTTACTCCATATGAAATGTGGTATAACAAGAAACCCATCTTATCTTATTTGAAGGTATGGGGTTGTCCTTCTTATGTTAAAAGGATAATGTCAGACAAGCTTGAGGTGAAGTCTGATAGATGCTATTTTGTGGGATATCCCAGAGAAACCATAGGTTATTACTTTTATCTTCCTTTGGAATAAAAAGTGATTGTTTCAAAGCATGTTGTTTTCTTAGAGAAAGAATTTCTTCTAAAAGGAGATAGTGGGAGTAAGATTGATCTTAATGAAGTTCAATCATCACAAGATGAAGCAGATTAACCAATTGATCCTAGTGATGTAGAGTCAGAACCTATGGAAACACAAGCTCCTAGATGCTCAACTAGAATAAGAACTATGCCAGAGAGGTATGGATTCCTTGTTTATAAGAATGATGAGCCCACAAACTATGATGAAGTTTACAAAAGTTTAGAATGTGATTTATGGTTAAAGGCCATGAAGTCTAAAATGGATTCCATATCAAAGAACCACATGCAGACTTTGGTTGATCTACCTGAGGGGATAAAATCCATTAGGTGCAAGTAGGTCTTCAAAAAGAAGACAGATATGGATGGTAATGTGGTTACCTATAAAGCTCACTTGGTGGCAAAGGGTTATCATCAAAAACAAGGAATTGATTATGATAAAACTTTCTCGCTGGTAGCTATGCTTAAATTCATAAGAATCTTATTAGCTATTACTGCTCATTTTAATTATGAAATATGGCAAATGGATGTGAAAATAGCTTTCCTTAATGGAAATTTACTTGAGGAAGTGTATATGACATAACTTAATGGTTTTATATCCAATGATAGCAATAAGGTAGGTAAACTTCAAAGATCCATTTATGGATTGAAGTAAGAATCAAGGAGTTAGAACATACGTTTTGATGAAGCGGTTAAGGAATTTGGCTTCATTCAAAACATTGATGAACCTTATATTTATAAGAAGACTACTGGGAGTGCAATTGATTGCCTTGTGTTATATTTAGATGACATATTACTCATAGGAAATGATGTCTCATTTTTGGAGAATGTTAAAGTTTGGTTATCCAAACAATTCTCCATGAAAGACCTTAGAGAAGCCACTTATATTTTAGGTATAAGGATTTATTGAGATAGAACAAGAAGGCTTACTGGTCTGTCATAGTCTACTTACATAGATAAGGTGCTAAAGAGGTTTAGCATGATCTTTCAAAGAAGGGTAATATACCAATGGTACATGGGAAATATCCTTCTAAAGCATGGTGTCCTAAGATACAAGATAAGAAAGATCGCATGACTAGGATTCTATATACATCGACAATTGGATCCATCATGTATACTATGTTATGTACAAGACCAGATATGGCATTCTCCTTAAGTGTCATAAGTAGGTTCCAATCTGATTATGAAGAGGAACATTGGTTGGCTGTGAAGAATATCCTCAAGTACTTAAGAAGGACTAAGGATTTGTACTTAAGAATAACTGGGTATAAAGATGCTAGTTTCAAATATGATAAAGATGATTGCAAATCTCAATTAGGTTATATGTTCATGATGAATGGTGGTGTAGTTGTTTGGAAGAGTTCTAAACAAGAGACCACAGTAGATTCTACAATGGAGGCAGAGTACATAGCTGCATCTGATGCAGCAAAGGAGGCCATGTGGATAAGAAAGTTCACTCATGAACTTGGTGTGGTTCCAGGTAGCGCAAAAGCTATTCCTCTATTATGTGATAATAATGGAGTAATAGCCCAGGCCAAGGAGCCTAGGTCTCACCAGAAGAGTAAACATGTACTCAGGAGATACGATTTGATTAGGGAGATCATTGGTAGAGGAGAAGTAAAGGCTAACAGATTTCCCACAGAGCAGAACATGGTAGAACCTCTCATTAAATGATTGACACAGAGCAAGCATGATAGGCATGTAACTTCTATGGGATTGAAGTTTATGTATAATTGCCTCTAGCGCAAGTAGGAGTTTGTTAGTGTATGCTCTAGAGCATCATGCTTCATTGTAATTTGATATTGAACTATTTATCAATAAAAAGCATCATTAATTATTTAGTTTACTCAATAAGTTATTAACTAAATAATGAATTCATAGATATTAGAACAATATAAAGGAATTCATAAAGAATTTTATGAAATAAGATTCTTATTGTATGCAAATGTTCAATAGCTAAATTATCCCTAATCAATGTATTCATAAGAATAAATATTATTGATGCAGTTAAGATCAGCACATGTTACACTTCTTTTAGGGATGATTCTCATTCATCATGATAAGAGTTGTCTAAAGTGAACATGTGGATGAGCAATGAGACGTTCTATCATTAGAGGCCTTGCCAGTGAGATTTCATATGGATGATTGATCTATGTCTGTGAAGTATATCTCACTCATATAAGTAGTGCAAGTATCCTTAAGACTTGAGATAACAATGTTATCTTAATTATAGATCACTATATTTTGACTCTTATGTTTTATTCCTCCATAGGAGGCATCCATAACTTGGAGGTTGGATAGAGTGTGAAGTAGTTGAAGGTATTTGTTTATCAATAAAGGATTCACCACCCCAGATAAAATAGTCAAAATGTGATTGTTGCATGACTTATTTATATATGATGAATTAAGTGGAAGTGCACATGATTGGCATGTGCTTTTGGAAGGAAATTTAATTCAATCACATGTAAGTCACATGCCAAAGGCATGTGACATGCACATGACTTGACTTATTATAACCTTAAACCTAATTAGGGTTACATATGATGTTTTGATGAAAATAAAAGAGAGACAGAAGCAAAATTTTGGCTACATCCTTCCTCGTTCTACTTTCCAGAATGTCAAAGCTCAAGAATAAGGGAAACAATTCAGTTTTGATAGAACATCAAGGAGAAAAACCGAATTCAATCACCATTCTTCATCCATTCTCTTTACGTTTTATTTTACTAGTCTCTAAACAAAACTAGTAATTTGATTACTGATCATTTTCTTAACTTGTGTGGATAGTTTGGAGATCCTCTATCCTTAGGGATTGAAAAGTTTGCTACAACTTTTCAGAAGGCAAAAGAAAGAAGGAGATTGGCTTAAAAGTAAGTTTTTCAATCTCCTTATATCTATATAATCTTCTATGTATATGATGTTTTCTATGTATAGAATTGTAAGATCCATTGTAAAATGTGAATTTTAAAAGTTTTAAATTATATCTTCCACTGGTAATCACATTTTAATAAAACCAACAGATTGTACACAATCTTATTTCATAGCTGGGTCCCTCCCTGTAGCAAAGGGCATTTTAACTGTATAGTTCAGTGAACCCATTTTCCTTTTTTGTATGACCCAGTATGCTATCATTAAACATTACTCTGTATATCACTTTCTTTTTCCCTTTATATCCTCTGTATGATATGTCATGAATATGTCTATCTGTATGGATGATTCATGACATGATGCATAACTCATGCTTATGTGATTGTAAGCAATGATGATCATATGATATCATTCACAATGTAATCACACTACATTGCTATCATAAGTAATTAAATGAGAAATCATCATTTTAAGACCCTATGTGAGGTTATAAGATAAATAGTATAAACATTTAAATATAGGAACATCATTTCAAGATCTTAGATGAGGTCATGAAGTGAAAAGCACAAACCTGCTATTGCTTTGCCCCTATCGATAACTTGTGGAGAATTTTGAGTCTCATCTGTTAAACCTGTATTATCTTCATTTTAGATCCATTTAGTAAATTCATTCATGTTTTGTACTTGAATTATCATCTTAAAGAATCCATATTCATTCATGATAAGTAACCATCAATACACATTGAATAACAATAAGCATATAAGCACAATTCTATTTACAACATTTCACATTTTGCAATTAAGCATCATACATGTCTTTTGGCCAACTTAAGTCTTTGCATCATAATATAATGCATTAGGTGTATTTGTAAATCATTGACTTCTATTTCATACATGGTTTTAGGAACATTGAATGTTTATTCACTCATGTGTTGCATTATACAAGTTAAGTTATCCTTCATTTGATAAAGTACACTATTCAAACCTTTACACCATTTATCATAATCATTTTCCACATAATTCATCATTACACCTTATATATATACTTGTTCAAGTGTTTAACATGTAACACCACACTGGATACCATATTTCATTCATTTTTAAGCTTCCTAAAGTCATGTCTAGGTTTCATGAACCATGAATCAAGTTTCCCTATCAAAAACCACTTAAAAACAAGCCTTAAGAGCATACACAAGTCGTGTATAGCTTACATGAGTCATGTAGCACATTGCCCTTGCAAAATAAATGTGTTTTAAGATGCTTGCATGTTACACGAGTTGTGTAGCTCATCCATGAGTCGTGTATAACTCATCCACCACCGAAAACACCTTTTTTTCACCATTTTTCAGCACCCAAAAGACCTCCAAATGGTTCCCTAAGCCTCCTAACCCAATACCATGACCAAAGCACCTTAAAATCACTTCTAAAACTTACCAAAATCACCAGTCAAACATCATTTAAACTACAAACCATAATTTAAAATCAAATCATACATCAAATACAACACAATCTACACAAAGAGCATGTTTTATTATCCTTAGCAACTAATTCAGTATTTCCATACCATAACTCACTTTCACATGCAACCAAATCCCATTTTAACATATAAACACATTATTCTATCATGTTTTTAAATGAACTAAAGGGTTACATAATCTTTCCTCTAAAAATAATGAAGCCATAAATGTACCTAAAGTAACAACAACCTTGAATTCAAGCTATCATCATACATAATCACTCCTCTATAGATCCTTAAGCATAACAAACCCTCTAAACACCTTAAACATCATTTACTCATTATAATCATTAACTATAATAACTAATTCAAGTGATATAAGTCAGGGTTTAATATAATTTTTACATATAAAAACAAAAATTCATTCAGTTATGCATAACATCAAATTCAACACTTCTACTTCCTTATTCTTTCATCTTTCACTCCAATTCTTTCTTTTATAAAAAAATCAACATAATCTACAATAACTTACTTCTTCATTTAAGATGTTAGAAAACATAAAGAAGAAGAAGAAGAAAATATGAGTAAAGCATATAGAATACCAAAAGAGCATGAAAATCAAAACCTATGTATGATTTTTTACCTTGGATTGCTATAGTTTTTGTTTATGCTAGAACATAAGAACAAGAGAGGAAGAAGAAGCAAAATGTTTAATTAAAGAAAAGAGTGAAAATAAATGGCTAATATCCTCTTTAATAAGATAAGAGTAACTTTTTATTTTATTATTATGTTTTTTAACAATAAGAAAGGTCTAATCACATATGGACAAGTGGCAAACCAATACTACTTCCTTACACCATTTTATTTCCTCTTTCATAACTATTTTTACATCATGCTTATACAATATTACACTTATCACTCATTTAATATAATATGAATATAACTCTTACATAATTTTAATTTCTAATTATAACCTTAACTTTTCATGTAATGCCTTTCATATCCTAACTTACCATTTATATACCATTGCTTCTCACTTTACTTTAACTTGTACTTATCCATCTTAAACTATACCTTATCATATAAGCACACATTAAACATGCAAAGGAATCACTTTTCACACACAAATTCCATCATAGAGCTTCATCGAAGTCTTTCAATAAAAGCATACCTGATTTGCATCTTTAGTGCATATTTAACACTTTAAATATCATTTCACTTTATTTTCATTTCTTTCTCTATAAATTCCATATCATATGGAATTTCCTTGATCTATAAGACATTTCATTTCACATTCATTATGTCAAAGCATTCATGTATCATATCTTATTCATGAATTTCATACATAAATCAATCATTCATTATGATGTATGCATAAAATGCATATGCACAGGGATACTATGTGTGGATGTGACACCTAATGTAATCATTTCCAATCCTAGTCCTAAATCTCTAAATCTCTTTTCATTAAATAATGATGCTTTATTAGATTCAGTTTATCAAAGATTTAATTCACTTTAGCTATAAGTGTATATATAGGTATATAGTATATGGTCACTCTATAAGTTTTATCACACACATACAAATGTTGAATTCTTTTGACATCTATATTATTTCATTATGTGCTTTCATTGAGTAATGCATTATTGACTAGAATATGGCCTTAAATTTTATAGCCCAATTTGGTTTGCCTTATAATCTGATTGCTAATAGAGCCAACTCAAACACCATTTCATTATTTTGCCATTTGCTCCATTCATTTGCTTTAAAATATTATCCTTTATTATTAAATACAACTTCAACAATTATAATGATATTAGGATCAATAATCAAATTAACTATATCATAAGTTTTAGCCCATCATATTATGGGTAGGGTTTTCATCACTACTTTGAGCAAGGCTTGCGAAACTCATGGATTGGGGATCCACTTGTAATAAAAGCATGATATTCTTGAAGGGCTATGCTGAGGAATGATACAAGCTTGAAAGTGTCACAAGAAGTCACCATCAAATGGTTCTAGATTTAGTTCAATTAATCCATAGCATCAGTGCTAAGTTAAACCATTTTAGAGATGGGTTTAGGTAGTGAAGATCTATTTCTATAAGTTTCCAAGGTCAATTTTACCATTATAGTTGGGATTAATTGCTCTAGGTGAGTGAGCAAGTAAGCAATCAAAAGTAAAGCACACAATGCAGTATGTCATAACGATAAGCATAACATATCATAGCAAAGTACAATGACATATAAGGCTATATGATATTTGGATGGCATGACATATGTGTGACATGTGAAATGATGACATATTATAATGACATGGCATAATGATGTGTGTATGATATGTATGGGATTAATTGCCCTAAGTAGGCAAGCAAGCAAATTTGTAAAAGTAAGCACATAATATAGTATGTCATAGCGATAAACATAACATAACATAGCAAAGTAGAATGACATATCAGGCTATATAGCATTTGGATGGCATGGCATATGTATGATATATGAAATGATGATATAATATAATGACATGGCATAATGATGTATGTGTTATATGCGTGGGATTAATTACCTTAAGTAGGCGAGCAAGCAAGAGCATAAAAGTGAGCATACAACGCCGTATGTCATAGCGATAAGCATAACATAACATAGCAAAGTAGAATCACATATAAGGCTATATGGCATTTGGATGGCATAACATATGTATGACATGTGAAATGATGACATAATATAATGACATGGCATATGTATGATATGGTATAGTGATGTATGTGTGATGTGACATTTGATATGACATATGACATGGCATGACATAATGATATGGCAAGACATAATGGCATATGATATAGCATAACATAGTGATATGGTATGGTATAGTAGCATAGGACATGGCATAACATAGTGATGTGGCATGCTATAATGGCATATGATATGACATAGCATAGTGATATGATATGGCATAATAGCTTATGACATGCCAAGTGATATAATATACTGGCATATGACATAGGATAATTGTATATGAGGTGGCATGTGGCATGTGACATGACATGTGATATGACATATATTATAACAAATATAATAGTAAAATAAAACTATCCATACAAAATAAAACCTTAAGAATAATGGCTAGTGAAAGGGATAGGAGAGATAGGTGGATACATGGGAGATGTAAAAATAATACAACATAAGGAAAAAGAACATAATAAAATAATGTTATTCTATTAGATAGGGGTCTTCATTTTTACATAAATTCCAATATGTATTGTAACATCTTCTCCACTTTGAGAAATCCTTAGGTAGCACGAGCCCTAATGCATGGATATGGAAAGTGAAAAATAGGAAAGTTCCAAATATGGAAAGTTTATCTAATACGAAAAGTGCAAAATATGGAAATAAAGCTAAATAAGACAATAAAGCTAAATATGGTAGTAAAGCTATAATTGGCAGTATATTAAACATGATAGTAAAGTTAAATATGGCAATAAGCTCAACATGTCAGTAAAGCTAAATATGACAATAAGCTAAACATGTTAATAAGGCTAAATATGGTAATAAGCTAAATATGATAATAAGCTAAACATGGTAGTAAAGCTAAATATGGTAATAAGTTAAACATGATAGTAAAATTAAATATGGCAATAAGCTAAACATGACAGTAAAGCTAAATACAGCAATAAGTTAAACATGACAGTAAAGCTAAATCTAGCAATAAGTTAAACATGACAGTAAAGCTAAATATAGCAATAAGCTAAACATGATAGGTATGCTAAACATGGCAGTATGATAAATATGGTAATAAACTAAATATGACATTAAGCTAAACATGACTCTAAAGCTAAATATGACAATAAGATAAACATAATAATAATGATAAATTAAATTAAGAAAAGTCTAAGAAAAATGTGACTTACCAAGGCTAGAAGTTCTTCCTTCAAATCTCCAAAAGCTTAGGATTTTAATGAATCAAATTTATCACTAAACCTAATTAAATGCATAATTAAATGTATTTTATTTTTGAAAGAGGTTAGTGTCTTAGAATTAAAATGTTATTCCATGCTAGAATGTGTATTATAAGGCTAATACCTAGAGGTATTTATAAGAGCCTTGGGAGGTGTGCCAACCCTAGGTTGGCAATGTAGGATAAAATCTCATTCCTCTAATTATGCTAATTGGAAGCCCTCCAAGGGTGTCATCTTGCATGGGCTAAATGGTAGGTATATTGTAGGCCTAATAAGGAAAAAAGCTACAATATATACCTAAAAAGGGTAACTAAGCATGCATGTGCAAGGACGGTTACCAAGGATGCCACTATATATGTAACTTAATCTTGGGAATGGAACTCATATCAAACCATTCTAATAAGGAAACAAGTCATAATACATATCCAAAAGGGGCAACTAAGGATGCATGTACAAGAGGTGAAAATGTAGTGTCAACAATTGTCCCTCTGATTAGGATTACCCTAGAATTACACAACCAAAAGTCAAAAAGTTGAAACCTAATCATAACATGGGTTTTTGCCCAGAGTCAAGAATAGTACCTAATTGATGCTCAAGCTAAGGCTCGTGACTCCACTAGGGAAGAGGATGTGATATATTTAAGATAATTAATTGAAGATACTCATGTTGAGGTTTCCTACTCTATCGAGGAAAAATGTAATCCACTAAAGAGAACTTAACCAGAGTACTCATGTTGAGGCTTGAAATGTGCTCATGTTGAGGCTTATGGCTATATGGGAGAAATAACTCAATTATAGTGCTTATGCTAAGGCTTCAAACTTCACTGGTAGAAGAATAACTTATGATACTCATGCTAAGGATTGTGACTCCATTAGGGAGGAGAATGTGATCAATTGGGGATAACTCAATTGGAAAGCTCATAATAAGGCTTGCGACTCTACTAAGGAAGAGGATAAAATCCACTGGGGATATCAAGACTTATGGTCCTATGCCAATCTATGAGCCTGGTGCTTTGGTTGGATGATCAAAGTTGATCATAGGATGCTCATATTGAGGCTTATAAGCCTACGAAAAATAAAAAATGACTCTTTAAGGATACCAAGACTTAGAATCCAATACTACTATTGGAAGACTAATGCTCATACAAATGGATCAATGATGATCAGTATGGTGTGCTCATTCTAAGACTTACAACCCAATTCTTTCACTAGGAGCCTGGTGCTTAGGCAAAATGATCAATGTTGATCAATGATGCTCATGCTAAGGCTTGTAACCTAATTCTACCGCTAGGAACTTGATGGTCAGGCTAAATGATCAAGGCTAATCTATGGTCATCTACAAGATCGATGGCTTTGTTACGAGGCTAAAAAATCCTTTAAAATTTGAGTTCAGATGCCTACTACTAGGGTTTAAGAATCAAAGGCTTCATTCCATGATTGCTATTGGATCAAGTGGTCAACTATGGAACCTTGGTGATCAACTATCAAATTTAAGTTGAACAGCTACTGGTTCTGATATGATCATCTATCAAATCAAGACTCGCACCGTCAAATATGTGTCTGATATCTATAAAATGGTATTTAGGACCCACTGCTAGAATTCGACACTTTTTGGTCAATTACTTGATTAGTAGTCAAACGTTTGACTAAAGCTAATCGTTAAAAGGATTAATTTCTTACCTATACCAAACATGGAAAAGTAATTTATTAGTGAAATTGTAATTGAAATGGTTTAGAGAAAATACCTAGATTTTTTAGTATCAGTCCATTGGATTATTATCAAATTTTTGAATTTTTCGAATGTTACAGGTTGTGAAAGTTGGACTCATTGGGAAATGATCTCAAAAAATTATGAAATTTTCATAGCAAGTTGAATTCAATGAGTGCATATTTGTGGGAGTGTTGTCCACAATAGTAGAGCTCCCCTATGGCTGATACATATTAGCACTTTTTTATGATGTATGGAGCACATTATACTATATGATATTATAGGTACTTAGAGTTTAGGTAACTCTACTAGGGATTCAAAGGTTTAGGCATCTAATTTGACCTGGGATCAAGTAAGAAAAAGACAATTCTATTAGTATAAAACTGAATGGAACTGGTTTAGAGTCACATCCTCAATTTTAGCATGTACAATATTAATGATTCGAGTGATGAAAATTACTTCTTATATGATTAAAATTAGATGATGATGTGGAATTATGAAAAAATGTGCATTTTGAGGCGATAATTCATAAATACTATGATAAAATAAGAAATGTTTAGCGAAATTAAGGAATGATGATAAGTTGATAATAGATTAAATTGAGTACGTATAATAAATTTAAGTGTGTTTTATTGAGTCAATCAATTGAACGCATGTATATCAATGTGCAATAATTTTTATATACATGGAAATGCATGCATTTGAGGAAATAAGATGAATTATGATTGTATTTGGAGTATGCATAATTTAATAATTTGACTTGTATTATATGATGGTTAATATAGTTAATAAAAGAGTGATTTCTTTTTAAATATGAGGATAATTTTTTTAATACAATAGAATATTCAAATAAATAATGCAATGTGTTTGTAAATGCATAAATTATAAATAATTAATTTCAATCTTTTAATTAAATATGGACATTGAATTATGAAATAGGTGGTTCTGAGGATAATCAAAGTATACCACCAAGTAATCTAGACAATGGGAAAATGATTGCAGGTTTGTGCTATTTTTAACTGACTCATTATAATTAGATCAACAGGTAAGTTATTAACTAACCTTGATTTTTGACATGTTTTTACGTGTTCATTTTATATTTTTTATTACATAATGAGTATGAATGATAATAGTTAAAATAAAAATTGAATTCTATAAGGTATAATGATAATCTATGATAATACATATCATAGCATTCACATTTAGTAATTATGATGACTTGATATTATTTGATGATATTGACTTTGAAAATGTTGATGATGACTTAATTTATAAATGTGAATAAAGAAGGATATTAAAAAGAAAATCATTAATAATAGCAAAGTTAGTTATTAATTATAAAAGCATATGATATAATGATGGTTGTATTTTGATGCAATATAAAAAAAATAAGTGATATGTATTTTGCTATTATTCTAATATGGAGTTTATATGTTGGTGAGATTGATTAAATGATGTGGTTATTTTTCATTATAATATATTCATATCACGACTATGATTGATGGTTGATTATTATAAAATAAATATGAATAAATGTAGATGATATAATATAATATATTGATCTAGCAAATAAGATTAATATATACATAATTTTTAAATATAGTGATAGGATGGAATTTGATAAAAGGATATGATTGTTATATTATATGATGATATTTAAGTTATATGAAGAATCATGCATGATAATTTATTTTGATGCATATAATTATAATATGATATCAAAGCGTATTGATTATATGCCATGAATTATATAAGTAATGAGGTACAATTACATGATAGAATAATGAGATTTTAAGATGGGAAGATATGAATGGAATGATCCTAAAAGTACGATAAGTATCAGTTAGTGAGTTTTAATATCATAAAGGTGTGAGAGAGTGTTAAGTAATCAAAAGATAGTAATGTACGATCTACTATAATCATAGTTTATATTTATATTAAATGAGCTAGTTGATTTATAATGTGTCATGTTTTATAGTGAATGATTTATGATGAATTATTGATGATGGATTAAATATTATGGTCTTCTAATCAAATTAAATGAGCAATATTTTAATGTACTTACAATATGAAAGTGATCTTCATTATGTTAATGTCAATGAATGTATGATTTGGATGCTATATAAAAATTATGACACATGAAGTAGATGATATATGAAATAGGTGTTGTATAATATGTTATCATGATGCATAAGATGAATGATGCACAATACATCATTATGGTGCTTATATATGTTCATCATAGCATCATGACATAAAGCATACATATCATGTCATGAAACATCAATTGACATATTCATAGTCATGACATGACATGGAGAAATAAGGAAGGAGGAAAATGAGTGAAAGTGAGGAAATGATAAATGACAAGGGTACTTGGGCATTATGAAATGAATTCATACGGGAAATGAATGGAAAGGAAAATGATATGAAATCAATGAAGTGAATATGAAATGGATTCCAGTACGTTGAACCACAAAAATGTTATAAAATGAAATGTAAGACCTAACACCAAGCGTGCATATGATATGAAATGGCCTAGTAAATGAAAAGGGCAAATGATATGAAATGAAATGAAATGATACATGAAAACAAGAGGGAGAATGCATGACATGAATGCATGCTCATAGATAACATTTTTCATTCATGCATGATGAAAGTTCAGTGGATGATATAATGAAAGCACTATGAGTACACATGTATAAATGATATAGAAACATAATGGTTTCTTTATGGTATGTTACTGAAAGAAAGAATGTAGTTTATGGCATTCTTATAAAGATGATGAAATAAATGATATGTGAAATATGGAAAGTAGATGGCAAATTGGTATTTATATTACATACCATATTGCATTAATATATGATGATCTATATGAGATGATTGGAGCTTATGCTCAAGAGTAAGAATGATCATGATGATGAAATAATAAATGCATCACAACCATGCTTATATGGATGTGAACATAAAATGATGAATTGCAGTATGATATGATGGATAATGATACATATGCATTTATAAAATGATAGTTTTATTTCAATGGAGCTTATACTCATAAATAGTAATGTTTGATGAAAGTATGATATTATTCAGTGATGTCAATTATATGTTAAATGTTGATAGAGATAATAATTAGTATTCCTAATTATTTTATCAATTGCTAATGAAAGGAATACATGACAAGGTGAATAGATGGCATATATCAGTATTTATAGGATATTAGTTTATCCTAAAATGTTTACGAAAATGATTATATTGGTTTTGGACATGTGTTAGAGCAATATAGATTATTATAAAATTTTGGTAGAATGATGACATACAATTTTAGCATTTAAATGTTGATAATGTGATGATGTAATATTTTAGAAAATGAAATTACTCATGTATGAGTTGTTCTCATAAGTAACAATGATATACTAAAGAAATTAAAGTATGATATAGATAAGATGGCAATTATAATGATTATATAGTATAAACATTTTAGGGAAGTATTTAAAGTAAATAGTGAATTTTGGTATATGATAAATGATATAGTATACATGAATTAAGACTACTTGCTTATAGAATTAAATGAAAAGTTTAATGTTTCAAAGAGAACGAGTGATATGTATCATGGATATAAACTTGATAAAGTATTGATATAATTGAACAAATATCTGAGTATTTTTAGAGAACAAATATAGGTTGATAAATCTGGAATGATCAAAAAAAGTATTTTAAACAATCATATGGTGATATTTTAATTATGATGAAATGGTTTATGAAAGCTGTTAATATACATGACAGGTGTATGATTATATTTTCTATGTTTAAGATGAAAGCACCACTGAGTGAAATACTCAACGTTCATCATTTGATGGACACAGGTTAATAGATGGTTAAAGTGCACAGATCCTAAAACCCCAATTTAGCAATACTCTTTATGATGGCAAGGACTTAGATTAATTTAAAGTTTATATATAATTTTATCAAGCAATCAATGTAATGCTTAGGATAGTAAATACCAGTAGGTAATGTGAGGTTAATATTTCTATAGACCTGAAAGATTGTATGAATGTTACATGTATATAAAAAAAATTTCTTCCCTTGTAGGGTAATCAACGGCTTTCATTTAATTGAAAGTCATTAATTATTCTACGGGAACATGTTACACCATGAAAAGGTGACTATATCTGAGTAAACATCATTGATGTTGATTGCTATTATTTAGATTAGTGCAGATCCATCCTGACCCATGGCATGGCATGCCTCTTCCTCGGTATATTAAGGTATAGACATATAAAGATGAGTGTCATATGTTGGTCGAGTGCTCAGAGCATTATCTCTTCTATTTAGGGGAGCACATCATTGACTAGCGCTAGGAGCAAGCTTGTCGGGTGGAACCTATTGCTCCTCGGATGATGTTTTGGTCTTCTTACATTAGTGTTAAGCTGGATATCATAGTTGTACTATGAGTTTTCTAGGGAGTGACTATCTATTGGAGTCACTAGTGGACGATCAGACCTTCATTCAAGCATGATTACTAGAACCTATGGAGTTGTCTACCTATAAAAGATAGGAAGCCAAGGCTAACAATTTTTGAGGTTAATCTAATGCTTCAGGTGGAGGTAGAGGATCTTATGGTTCTAAAGGGAGAGGTGTGTCTAAGAAGGTGTAAAATACAACATCTAGGCGATTCCAACGATTAAGGTAAAGAGTCCTGAGGTTCCCCTAAGCTTCAAATTCCCTTAGAGCTTGTTATGGGGCCGCTCCAGTGGCTGGATAACCCTTATGTGCAGTTGTATGATAGGGATGGCTGCCCATATAAGGTGATGTTTTGGGTGCTTGAGAGAGAGGAGGTTGTCAGAGCTATGTATGAGTACCTATAGTTTATCTTATACAAGATGTTTATACATGTATGCATGCCTTATATGGCTATATGATTGTGTAGGGGCACTATCGTAACATGTATAGATCACAAGAGGTCAACATCCAAATAGCATGACAGATGACGGTTGACATCACTTCACTGACTGACCGATTGGTACACTACAACATTATTATAGAGTCTCCTAGTCCTAACTCGGATGAGGGTTAGACTGGTGATGATGATGATCAATGATCCAATGTCAACCTTCATAACACTACACCATATCTCTTAGCTTCTGAACTAGGATGGTAGCATAGGATTGTATACACTTGTATAGCTTATGCTTAATACACTTGGGCTATAGTTTACAAGTGTCAAACATTATCAGGCATTAAGACTATTCTATCTTTACAGATTTTGATAATGAAGCCATGATTATTTACTGCCTTTATTCTTCTTCCAAAATATTATGCATTATGTTCCACTGCCGAAACATAACATGTCTACTCGTTTTATGCAGGTGTAGGTAGACAATGGCTTAACAATATCTTTTTGCTTTCTGTTCTCTTTCTCATCAGTGAGCCAACATCAAGTAGAGTCTACTAGGTGAGTTTGAGCTTCAGTGCCTGTAGATATTCCAATAAGTCTCCATCAATACTGCTTTTCTATATGTTGTTGTACAATTCTAGGATCCTATAGCCCATGTCTTCTAGTTAGGACATGTTGAGATGTGTCTGATGTACAAGGAGTTTGCTGCCATCCTCAGAGTCCCTTACAGCATGACAACGATGTTGATGATGCATGTGCCTACTAGGGAGCTGATTCCCTATCTAATTAAGGCATTTGATGTCAGTCCTACTATGACAAGGATGCTGCTAACTACAGAGGGTTATGTAGATTTTACTACCATCTTTCGATTATGTGGCAACAAAGTAGTGACTACCTTCATGGTTGAGAGTAGCTAGCTTCAAACTATTGGTACAATTCCTCTTTGTGGACTCATCCAAACAAAGGGATCTAATGATTGGTGTAGTAGTGGAATAGATGGAGCAAGGTCAAACCTGATTCCTTATGATCATGGTAGAGATAATCCTCAAGCTAGATAAAGTGAGACATAGTTAATTCAAATATATCTCAATGGTAGTCTGCTTCTACTGTAGGTATGAATTCTAAGCTACCTTTATAGGTTTTCGACTCAAAAAAGTTGTATTTTTACCTTAACTTTTGCATGAGTCACCTCTTATGAGGTTTTTGGCTCATATGGCCATTTAATTTTCCTTTAGACCTTAACTTTTACTTAAACTACCCCTTGGTTTTTCACTTCAATGGGTCACTCTAACTTTTACCTGAGCAACCTTTTACTAGGTTTTCGACTCATCGAGCTATTTAATTTTACTTTGAACCCTAACTTTTATCTAAACTGCCCTCTTAGGTTTTCAATTCAAACGGTCACTCTAACTTTTACATGAGCAACCTTTTGCAAAGTTTTCAACTCAATGAGCTTTTATTTTTATCTTTTTTATTCATTATTATTTTTTTCTTCTTTTTTTTTTACAGATTTGGCTTTAGGAGAAGCTAGGGACCTTAGTACCACTGATGGATGATCCATAGAGATATGTACCTCACAGCCATATGAGGAGGGGCTATACTTTTAATAAGGCAAGAATGCTGACAGTCGATGGCTAGATCAAGTGGATGGGGGCTATCTCCGAGAGTGAGGTTCGGTGGACCTATCCTTGGTGGCATATTTAGCATGTGATAGTAAGGACATATATAGATTTCATTCCACTATCATGATTCTGATACTATGTTAATTATAGTTGCACTAAGATTTATCATCAGTATGGCTAGGGATAGACCATTTTTTAATTATTGCCAAAGTTTAAAGGAGGATGATTGTTGTCCCATTTCCTAAAGCACGTGTAATGGACCTGGCCTCACCATAGAATCATACCGGTAAAGACCCTTGGATCTGGATCTGCTATAAATGATGAGTACAATCAAAGGGTGCCGCACTACACTTTGATTTTTGTAGTACAGAGATGTTAGATAATAGAAATTGCTTTATGTTTGTAACTTATATTACTTATAGCTAAGTTTATGAACATGCATTCCATTCACACTTATGAGATTAAAATATTTGCATGAGAAATGTTAAGAGGTTCTAATATGTATTAGACTTGACCCCTATCACTGACCAGTCCCATGCAAGATTTTCTAACTAATTATTTTGACACTCTTCTTTTGCTTTTAAGAGCTATAACTTTTACATCAGTTGTCCAAGTGGATTTTTAACTCATCAAGCAATTATTTTTCTTTTTATCTTTCTCTTTTTATCCTTTACTCTAGACAAAGTATATCTTTAGTTGATCAAGGTTGTCAGGTTTGGAGAATTCCATTTATCATCAATGGCAATCAGTTGTTCATATCTAGCCTTCTTCCACTCAGTTTCTAGTAGCCGAGCTTCCAAGATAACCCAAAATGACTTCATCTCTACTTTGACTAGCAATATAGCTTCTGTCTTATAATCCAAAGAGTTGGGGGTAGCACTCGTAGGACTTCTTGCAGTAGTTCTGTAACCCCACAAAGGAAGTGGCAATTGCTCATGCCAATCCCTATAAGTCTGCACTATCTTAGCTAAAATCTTCTTGATCATCTTATTGGCTGCTTCAACTACCCCATTTACTTGAGGGCAATATGGAGAGGATCGATGGTGCTCGATCCCATATCTTTCTAACAAATCAAATACTTGGCCCTGAAATTGCATGCCATTATTGGACACTAAATGATATGACACCCCATATTGGTATATAAGATTGTTTTCTATAAACTTAGCAACTTGCTTTACCCCCAGTTTCATGTAAGATTTTGCCTCCACCCACTTAGAGAAGTAATCAATAACCACTAGTATGTATCAATGTCCATTAGAAGTGTTAGAATGAATTTCACCCATAATGTCAATCCCCCAAGCAGAGAAAGGTCATGGCATTGTCAAATTATGTAATTTGATTAGTAAAATGTGGCATAGATCTTTGTGAATCTAATACTCATGACATCATTGCATAAACTATACATAGTCTGTCTCTATGGTAAGCCAGAAATACCCTTGGCATAAGATTTTTCTGTAAAGGGTGAATCCATTTCTCGGGGATTTGCAAGTACCACCATGCATTGTCTGCATAACTATCTCAATCGCTGTCCTCGATATATACCAAAATTATAGACCATTAATTGTTCTTCTATAGAGAACACCCCAATGTTAGGTGAAGTTGGTCACTAGCCTTCGTAAAGCTAGCTTATCAGTCTTGTTGGGTCCTTCTGGATAAACACTAATTCTTAAAAAGTTCATGATAGCAACATACCATGGGACCTTGTCTTGATGTTCTAGAGTCATAACTCATTCTCCTTTATAGAAAGGAATCTTCAACTGCTTGATGGACACAGGCTAAACTTGACATTATGGTTGCCCACATACTGAAGCTAGTATGGCCAAGGCATTAACCATCTAATTCTCATCACTTAGGGTGTGGATGATTTTGCATGAGCTAAAGTTGCAAATCATAAGCTTCATGTACTTGGCATAAGGCTTAAGTTATTCTTCTTTGATGTCCCACTCGGCTATGGACTTGTGAATGATAAGCATCAAATCATGCAATATTTTGACTTCTTAAGCCTCGATCATTAATAGTACTTCAAGCCCAAATAAACATGCCTCATACTCGGCCATGCTATTGGTAATAGTGAAGCTTAGTTATTTCAAGAGCATGATCAATTCACATTCAAGAGTGATTAACACAACCCCTATCTTGCGCATCTTTTATTGACCACACCATCAAAGTGCAACTACCATTTCTAGATGTCAACTACCCCTAAGTGATCATCTGGGAAGTCCAATTTAAATGTCTCAAAATTATCCATCGGCCTGGATGCTAAGAATTCGATAATCACTCTGCCTTTTATCACTTTCCTAATGATATACTACACATCAAATTCTGACAACAGGATTAGTCATCTGGTAAGCTTCCCCACTAATGAAAGGGCTTCTTACAAGTACTTCATGGGATCGATCTTAGAGATTGCCTAAACTTGGTATGACTAGAAGTAGTGTCTGAGATTTTTAGTGACCCAGACCATCTCTACGCATAGCTTCTTGATGGTGTTATACTTGCACTCTATTAGTAAAATTTTCTTACTTAAGTAATAGACAGCATCCTCAATTCTGGCTTCATTCTCATGAGAAATCATAACACCCACTAATTTCTCCTCCAATGTTAGATAGAGTAACAATGGCTTCCTTGGTCGAGGTGGTTGTAGAATTAATGGGTTAGAGAGGTAATGCTTCACCCTCTCAAATGTAAGCTACCAGTTCTCATCCCAAACCAAAGGTTAGTTCTTCCTCAAAAGCTTGAAGATCAACTCACATATGGTTATGAGCTTAATAATAGACATGCTGATGTATTAGAGCTATCCCAGAAATCTCTTGACTTCGATCTCAATTCTGGGGATAGGCATCTCATAGATCAAATTTGCTTTGTTAAGATCTACCTCAATGCTCCTCTTACTAATTACATGACCCAACAACTTGCTAGATGTCACTTGAACATGCACGTCTTCAAATTCAACCTGACCCTATACTTCTCAACCCATGTGAGAAATCTGTCAAGAGTAGCCAAATGCTCTTCCCTGGTAAGAGATTTGACCATTATGTCTTCTTTATGGATTAGATCATGTAACAAAGTTATTACGGCTCTATGATGGGTAGCACCTATGTTCTTCAAGCTAGACGACATGACCTTGTAGAAATAGATCCCATATTTTGTGATGAAAGTTATCTTCACCTTATCAATGATAGCCATTAGGATCTAGTTGTACCTAGAGAATCCATCGACTAATGAATACATAGTACTAGTAACTTCACTATTGACCAGCACGTCTATATAAGGCAAAGAAAAGTCATCCTTTGGGCATGCTTTATTCAAGTCCCTATAATCTATGTAGACCCTGACCCTATCATCTTTCTTAAGAACTAGAATGACATTGACCAACCATTTAGGGTAATCAACCACCTCAAGGAATTTTGCATCCAATTACTTCTAAACACCCTACTTAACCTTCTAAGCCCATTTCAATTAGAGACGATGCAACTTCTGCTTAACTAGTTTGAACCTAAGCTTGATCCAAATTTTATGCTTTATAATAGTTCTATTGACACTTGACATGTCTTTATAGCCTAGAGCAAAGGCTTTCAAATGCTTTTTCAGTACTTTGATTATTTATATTCTCTCTTAAAGGTCAAGTCTAATGTACTCTAAAGTAGACAAGGCTTGTCATCTATGCTGATATTAACATTTTTAATGCATGATATGTTAATGTTAAAGATACTTATGTAATGCTCATGTTCATACACAATGCCATTAGAATACATATTGGAAACATAAGCCCAATTATTCTTTATTGCATTATACTTGGATGAGATTACATCATCATCGAATAAAATAGAAATTAAGACATCAACATCCTCATACAATAACTCATTAAAGGTATTATCTACTAGAGTAGCGATGTCCTTGTAAACCTTTGGGAGTAGCAAATCTCCCATATCTAAGTTCTAGAACTTGGCCTTTAATGCAACAACTATGGTAGGTTTCGAATCAAGGCAGCTGGTGGTAAGGTCAACAACAGCACCAAGGATTTGGAAATCATCATCAAGGCTGATATTATCAAGGCTGACAAGTCATAAACATCATCAAAGATGGTTAATTGTTGATTGATGGTGTCATCAAAATTAGGCAACTTGGGAGCCCGAGTATACTACCGAGCAATCTCCTTACTTCCAAGGGTAAAGAAAGAGTTGATGATCAGGGATTCTGGGAACCTTGATTGGATCATATAGGTGTTATTGGTCTTATGGTAGTTTTGTTATAGGTTTATTTTAGTGGAAGACTTAGATTTCTCAAGATCCTTGAGTTCACCCAAATTGATAAGGTCTTGGATGGCATGCCTAAAAGAATGGCACTCATCATTATTATGGCCATGGTGTTGGTGGTAGTGGCAGTAGGTTTTAATATATACTAAGGGCGGGGTGATGTTTAGAAACTTGGCTTGAGGGGTTTGATGAGCTTGGCTTTTTGAAGATGCCCAAAAACCTTGGAAAGCAGCATTCTAAGATTTGAGTATCTCTAGGTTTGGGTAGTGTTTTAAAGTATGGGGTTTAATGTTTGTTAAGCATTGATGTAGTGGGCTTTATGTTACATTTGGGTGAATGTCACACCAAATTGGTGGGATATGCTCCCATAGGCTGATTAACAATAACCATATAATTAATAAATCATTAATCAAACTACAAAGGATCTGAGAATCTTTTTTTTAAAGATGGAATATATTTGGTCTATTTTTTTGTATCTAGTTATTTTATGACCTATGGTTTTAGCATCATCTATTATGTAAAACATTCACATCATAAATATGGCATGCCATCTATTATTTCCTTTCATCTAAACATCATTTGTAATGTTTAAATAAGCCACAGGCTAAATATTTTTATCATTTTAGTAAATTTACAAATGTAGAAGATTTTATAGCCTTTAAATGGTATAATAATAGTTGCATAAAAGAAAGTATACTAGGAATACATTACGTTATCCAAACATAATTTTGAGGGTCATTGAAGCCCCAGAAGTTTTGCCTGACTACGCTGGTGCTTCACTGATCCAAACTTCTTCTAAATTTCCTTGACCTACATTTATCAAATGATAATTATTGAGTATAAAACTCAATGGTGCTTAATGATAGGTACAACGTAAAATAAATAATAGTTTTAATAAGACCAATAATCATAAATTATGTATAGGAAGAAATATAAACCATGTAATATTTTACCAATAATCTCTTTAAGCTTTTTCAGGTATTTTATTATTAAGGTCATCATTGTATTCCCACATCATTCTTAATGATCACTAATTCATCTATAGACCAATTCCATTTTGTTCATATGTGTATTTCTTTTCCATTTATAAATTATCTTCATTGCATATGTTGGTTATGTACTCAACAATTAACATATTATAAACACATTCTTAGGTTTGCTTTGGTTATTACATGATCAATTTGCTAGTTTAACATTATATGCAAATTACATATAAAATAATTTATTTAACTCCAGTAATTTAATGAATTACTAAGAAATTGTTTAATTCACTCACTTGATTTGCAAGCTTGTATTCTCCATAACTTATGGTAATTCTTTGCCTTACAATAAAATATTCTATCCTAGCTTTTAATAATCACTCTTCTTTGTGTATTGTCCACTCCATTTACAACACATAATTACATTAATATCTATATTTGTATGTCATAAATAAAGATGCCTAACTTTCAATGTTCTAGAAAAAATTCTAGACTATCTCTATCGCAAGTCATATACACAATTAACCATTTGTAACAAACAAGTTATTAATATATAGGTATGCTAACCAACAATCATTATGTGCCTTAATCCACATGGTTTCATGAGCTAGTACAATTGGTGACATATAACCTTTTATTCAGCATCTAACATACATAAGGCAGTTGAACATTCACATTTTAGTAAATCAATATTTTAGCTAAGGTAGAGCTGTTGCTGATACCAAGAATACATCTAATCCCAATGCAGTACTAACTTGGAAACTTATATATGTTGAATTGCTTAGATTGATGCCTACCAGTTCTAGCTCTCATCATTATGTTTGATAATACCAACTTGGTTTAAGCATTCATCTAAAGCACTAAATTTTCCATGACACCAATTTATTAAGAATGTGTCATTTAACTGATTATACATATGAACTTGCAGTCAAAAGGAGCCTTAAAGTAACTAGTTTTCTATTAAATTACAATAGCCTAAAGATTTATTCTATATTATTCATGCCTAAGTTTGATAATTCAAGGAAGAACCAAACAATTTCACTATGTTGACTACTATATGTCCACTTTCTTTGGTTCCTCATACACTCATTTGATCCTCATACTATTCAATTCTAAGCAGCTAAAAGGTCAACGTCTATATATATATATATATATGTATGTATGTAGGTATATATATATATATATATATATATATATATATATATATATATATATAGCCAAGTAACCATATGAAAGCTTTAATCAAGTAGCGAGAGTACTAATTAAATCCTTTAGCTAAAGAAATGTGTGGCTTGTAATTGATAATCATCTTTATCCTTAATCCGCACTTACATCCTACACTATAAGGCTCACACGTAAGTTAGTTCCACCTTTATCCTAAACCTTTCAAAAATTCTAATGAGGGAATTCTCTCTCTAGCTTAGTTATCAATCTTATAATTTTCTTTAAAGCTACACTTCATTGTGTTAGGTTATTATATTCATATAAGAAATCACAACCAATGTATAAATAGTATTCTTGCATGAAAAAAAATACAAGCAAATAATCTCTATACACAAGTCATTACACCATAATTATTAACTTGCTCTTATAATGTTTCAATATGATAATAAATCAAGATAAATAGCTCACACATCGAGCAGGTGCATGGCACCATTTCCAGCATGTAGACCACTTTCATGTAAGCTTAGAAATCCAAATTAAAGCTATTAACTAAGGGAAGATTAGAAGATCTCATGAGTAAAAGTTACTCTCTACAGTTACACCATCAGGATGCTTAGATAGTCTAATAGATATTTCATATAATGGATTCTTGTTTATCTATATTTGATAATGACACAAGACCTCTCATACACCAAGCACTTAGTTTCCCATCTCTTACTCTAAACTCTCATAACACCATGGTCATTAGACACAACATACATCAACTAATTCTATTTAACCACCATGTAAACAGCCCTTAAAGACTTTTCTTTTAGTTAATCTTATAACATAGTTCTATATATTAATTACAACCTTATTGATTCATATAAAATTTTGGCTCACCTATTGTTTCTTGGTTGCCCGCTTGACTCCTTGCAATACCAATTCCAAATTTCCTTCTTTTTTTGTTTCTTCTTCTCCTTCTTTGCTACATTAGCAATCTAACAT
Organism: Dalechampia spathulata; assembly: GCA_948192965.1. Classification (NCBI taxonomy): domain Eukaryota; kingdom Viridiplantae; phylum Streptophyta; class Magnoliopsida; order Malpighiales; family Euphorbiaceae; genus Dalechampia; species Dalechampia spathulata. The sequence goes on along the minus strand of CANYBF010140129.1, from coordinate 2,329 downwards.
ATACATGAACAAGCATTCTTGCACCGCCTCACTCTCCTTTAATGACAAACCTTGTTTTGTTATCCCACTAATATCTTTTACAACCATATTTATTTTTATTTTTTATTTTTCTTGGTTGCCCACTTGAATCCTTGTAGTATCAATTCCTAATTTCCATCTTTTTTTGTTTCCTTTTTTTTCTTCGCTACATTAGCAATCCAACATATATATGAACAAGCATTCTGGCACCACCTCACTCTCTTTTAATAACAAACCTTGTTTTATTATCCTACTAATATCTTTTACAAACATATTTATTATTATTTTTTATCTTTTTCCATCAAATATCTTATTATCTACCACTAGCATTCATCCTTCACCTTATTAAGTTCATATCATCTCCTTTCTCTTCCCCATAGTTTTAAAACTTAACTAATCTTTATTGGTTACAACTAAATTCAGATACTCTTCTAATATTAAATATTCTTAATTATTCTTAATTCCATTAAACATACAAATTCTTATTCATATGTATATTCTTATAAATTTACTTATATAATATAAATCATAATAAGCTCTAATTTATAGTTATTCATTACTTTTCATAGTATTAATTAGCATTAGTTTATAGATATACGCGATCAGTTGCCAACTCACACTATAATCAAATATTAATACATGTGTATATCACTTAATTGGCTTAACAAACAATGACTATTTAAATATGTCCAAGCAAGCACAAACATTGAACATACCAATACCAACATAAATTCTTTCTAATATCCATAAATGGATAAGTTAATACTCATGGCACTTACTACGTCATTGCGCATTCTGTATGCAAACCATTTTATGATATGTGTAATTTAATCTAAGTCATCAAGTAAACCTCTTTAAATATCTATAAATATTTAAATAAATAAATAAGTAATAGACTAATAGCGTGATGAAACTGTGAGCTTCCGTTCCTTTTCCGGCTTTTCAGGTTTTACCTTTTGAGAAAAAACAGAGTGTGGAGTCGCCACCTAGTTTGTTTCTATTAATCCAATTTGAATTAACTTTGAAAACTAGGAAATAAAACTTAGGTTTTCCAGAGTTGAAAATGACCTTCGTTTCTTCAGAGTATAGGTTCAGGATTTTCAAATCTATTTGTATTCCATCTTAATATGCTCGTTGTTTAAGTTTAATGAAAGCTCCTAGCATACACTTAAGGTTCAAGTTACATTAGAATGTTTTTCATGGTATAGGGCATATAAAGGAACATGTCACATGTTATGAAAGCATAAGGAAAGCATAAATAAAAACATAAAGGAAAGCATGAAAGTAGAAAATAAATGTGGGCAAAACAACCCACCCGAATAAAGAAAAAGGAAGCAAAAGACTTGGGTATTTAAATACAACCCAACCAAAACATATATGAAAGCGATAAAACCCTAATTTTGAGGTTCGAGGCCCAATTGCACTCTTTGGGATCCAAATGGGCTCGTTTGCAATTAGGCCTCGGGCCCAACTATGCATTCCAACCCAAAACTACTCCTCCTCCATCTAGGGTTGACCTAATCTTGAAAAATTCAAACACAAGCACATAAAAGGAAACAAAAGCAAATATAGCAATAAAATCAATTACACAAATTAAGGCATGGATTATGCAAATCAACCATAAATCATGTAATCAAATCAAACATGGCAATCAATCAATCAAATAATCAAATATGGCAATAATCATAATCATGCAAATCACGAAACATGCCTAAAATGTAACAAGGAAGACACGGAAGCCAAGAAAAATCAAATTGACGGGATGATCATACGCGATCGCGTATGATATTGACATGATCATACACGATCGCACATGATGATATGCAATTGGGGCCATAGACAATATAACATATGCATGTATACTCTAGACATATCATATGGCATTCGACAATCAAGACAACTTAAGAATGAACATATGCGTTGGGAGGATGATCATATTCGAACGAATATGATAGTGACATGATCATATGCGAACGCATATGATTGAATGCATGAAAACCAATATGAATTTAAAACAATCCAAACATATCAAAATAAGACGGAAATCACTAAAAACAAATCGGTTTTCAATCATTTTCATGCATAAATCATAAATAGCATCAAATAACAATTAGAATCATGTTATGAATATTAAACATTGCAAAATCAATAGAAAGGGGAATTGATTTACCTCTTGTAGATTCTCCAAAACGTTAGGGAAGAGAATAGCAATCCAATTCACCCGAGTCCAAGTTTAGGTGATTAAAATGCCTAATTCTAGTTGATTTTAGTGCGTTTTGATTAATCCTAATGCCTTAGATTGATTAGAATT
>CANYBF010140068.1:0-17651 GCA_948192965.1 Dalechampia spathulata | reverse complement strand
TATTTATTAAAACTTTTAACTAACATAGAAAGTACATATATCAAAGAATCACCTATTTCTTCATATATGTATTTCATATCATCCTAGCATTACCCTTTTTAAACATTCATCATATACGTCATAAAAATACATAACCCTCTCGATTAACTTTAAGCTTGTCATTTCATATCATTTTTCTCAAATTCATGCATTCATCAATCATCTTTGATATCATGTGCCAAAAATAAATGTATATTAAAATGCTATGTAAACCAGGATATGACAGATTTACAAAGAGGAAGTCATATGGTGAAGAATCATACCAAATCTGAAGCATAAGTTCAAATAAGGTCACTTTAAGTGAAGATTTGAGTTATATAGTTTGAAAGGTGAGTTAGTAAGTATTAGATAGCTATAGTTTCATTTTATTTATGAATTTTGGTGGATTTTTAGTTGCTGGCCGAATGGTACTCATTTTATTTGATGGATTTTGGTTTTGATTTGGTGATTAGAAGGCTTAGGATTGTAAAGATATATGAAATAAAGCATTGGGTGATTGTGTGGGTGTGTGTGTTATGGATTTTCATTTTTAGCCAAAACATTCAAAGAATAATTTGCTGCTTGGGAAGTTTAAAATGAGATTAAGGTGATAATTTAAGAAAAATAGAAGATTAATGATAATGAAGATAAGAAAAACAAGCTTAAGATGAATTAAGGGTTTAATGTCATTTAAAGAGTATATGATTGGATAAATTCAAATTAAATGGTAAATTTTAAGTATGACTTAATAAAATTTCTTCTGATTAAGGTTTAATAAAGTCTTAATGTTAAGTTAATAAGGAAGTCATAAGAATGTGGGCTTAAAAGAGTATAAGATAAGCATGTTGGTCATATTAAGGTTTAATTTTCATTATTAATATGTTTGGACTTTGAAAATAATAAATTATGAAATATGTTAAGTTAATTAAATGATATGACATACGAATTAAATTTTAAATGAAGGAAAAATAAAGAATAATTAAGTTAAATTTAAGTAAAATGAGTTAAAGTGGATTTTAGAAGAATTAAAATTTAAATGATAAGGTATATGAGTATTCGGCCATATTGAATACAATGGACAAAATAGATATTAAATTAAGCAAATAAGTAGTATTTTAAAGGTTTAATTAAGTTATAATAAATAGTATATGTTGAATTAATATAAGCCAAAGGAAGTTGATTTAAATTAAGCTTATAATGAGGTATAATTTGAGATGTTTGAATATGACTTATGGTGAGTTTAAATTGAGAACTAAAAAGGATATTTAAGTATCATAAGTGTTATTAAAAGTTTATTTAAGTTAATGATGGAATGATAGAATGAGATTAAGTTAAGTTATGATATAAGTAACTTAAGAATGCTTGCCTAAGGTTAAGGAGATTTTAAATGAAATATATGCTATAATTGTTATATGAATTTAAATGATTATTGATTTAAGAATATTAAATGGTTTAAGAAAATTATAAAGTAAATAATTAAGGGATATGATACTGTTATGATGAGATTTTACTTAAGGACTTAAACAAAAGTAACTGAATACTAAGGGATTTAAGTACACTATTAATTATAGAATAAACATATTTGATTAACTTCATATTTATGAAATAAGTTAGTGATTTAATATTGAGCAGACATATTTAATGTTATTAGACTTGATACCAAGTATAAATAACTGAAGAATAATTAAGTCAGAATATAATTTATATGGTTACTAGTTATAAGATAAGTTAATTAAGGATTTTAGTTAATTGATATTTGTTTTGATTATGATAAATGATATGAGGTTAAGTATGAATTAACAGAGTTTTAAGACATTACTGAAGTCAAACTAATAACAGAAGTTAAGATTAGATAGGAATAGTAATAAGAAACTGTTAGAGTTATATAAACAGGATATTAAGAGGTAACCAATAATATGATATTAACTAATTTAAGCTAGAATATAATTACGACTGTTATACTAAATTATGACTTAACAGTAACAGAATTTTAACAGAATCTTAATTAAGTTACAAATTATGAATATAATACAAATTAGAGTTTAAATCATAATAGTTTAATAAAGAGTTGATTAAATATAAGCTGTTAAGTAAAAATATTTGTATATTTATTAAATGGAGATAAAAACTTATTTTTAAATAATAAGGGATAGTTCTTAATAAGAGGTAAATGAAATAAACTATTTTACAGATTATTAATTAAGATGTTATAAGGAAGTAAATAAGATATACACTATAAAGATGTTATTAATTGTCTTATTTTAGTTCAAGCATAGAAAAGAGATAAGAAGCATTTATTACTAAGTATAAGATTATTCATGATATTATTGGAATAAAGTTGATTTAAAAGACTATAAGGTAATATTAAAGTTTAGAATTTGATTTAAGTTATGATATGATATTATATCAATAGAAATAAGATGATGACAGTTTTATGAATTAATAATGACATAGTAACTGTTAAGTTATTAAAAGAATAAATCATATTAGGAATAAAGGAATCAAATAATTAAATAGAAAATGATGATCAAATGGTATTAAAAAAATAATAGAATGACTTTAAATTTAAAAAGTTACTACTAAGGTGAATATCAAGCAGTAAACTAAAGGAAACACATTAGGAATGATATTGATTTATTCAGTAGTATATAAATATAAAAATGATAAAGGATGAATTTAATTACTAATAAAAGGTTAATATTGATTTTGAACTAGGTAAATCAGTGAAAAATATTGATGAATCATCCAAGGATATTAACAAAGGGAAAGACATATCAGGTTTGTACTAGTATGTTTGAAGTCCTCGATTATTAAATGATCAAATAGGCAAAGGTTTGGTAATGCAATATCATTACATTATTATAACAATTTGAAGTTAATTATGCATCATATATATATATCATGAACATAAAGCATTCAACATTAACATGACATAGCATAACATGGTGAAATAAGGAGAAAAGAATATGATGTGATATGAGAAAAAGGCTAAATGATTATACTCGGCACAATGATATAAATTCCTAGGAGAATAAAATAATATGTTATCATGATATGAAAGAAACAAAATTGAAAAACAAGATGTTAAATGAGCTCATATGTAAAGAATCAAAGTTATGTTATAATGAAAGACCCAGTAAATGCACATTTAAATGGAATGATGGATCAAGGAATAAGAGGGAGAATGCATCGTGTAAATGTATTCTCATAAATAAGCACTGTTCATAATTCATGACATATGACACAATATGATGTGAATTCATGGTATGATTAAATGATATATTAACTTCACTTGAATATTTATTATGGTTGGAATTTCATTATATTTTAAAATAGTCATGTTAAATCGTTCATACATATATGACATGAAATATAAATGAAATATACATGTTGTTCTAAAGTATTGACATAATGTTTACTTGGCATCAACATGTCATGGAATATAAATGCTTTAGGTTTTTTAAATGTTATAACTAATGGATTATATGATTACTTGTATTACATGCTATAACTATCACCATTGAGTTTATACTTAGCGTTTGTCAATTGATAAATGTAGGACCAAGTAAAGTCGTAGAACTAGAACATCATTAAAGCAGCTGGACATATCAACAGTTTATTGGTAAATGGTTTAAGCTTCCTTCAGACTTTTATCTTTATAAATTATCCTACAGCTACTTAAATAAAGTACTCTGATAGTAAATAAAGTAAGTTTGGTAAAACTAAAGATATGTAAAATATTAAGGGGTGTATATTAAAACTCTGATGATGTGATGATGTTTTGAATTAATATGAGTTTATATGCAAGTTATATGTATAAATAAATAAATAAATTTATGGAATGTATGGAATCTTTTATAGAATAATTATTGACTTCCTCAGTTAGGAAGTTAATAATCATTATACGGGAGCATGTTATGCAACCGAAAGATGTGACACAATTAACCTAATTAAAATGAGAAAATCAATATGAAACTCTAAAATTTTAATGTTATAACTCTTTCACCGTAGGTTGCTAATGGAGTCATTATTATAGGTGAAGCTTTCGCTATGATTCAAAGTGAGGCTTACGATAAATAGCATCAGAAGCCCGTTCAAAATAAAAGGTTGGTGTTCCCAAGGGACTCTAGCAAGCAATGATATGGACCCACTAGAGGTCATAAAATAGTCACTGTTAGATGATTCCAGAATTTGGTTTAGCCAACACATAATATGAGTGTTAAGTTAAACCTTTCAAAGATAGGTTTGGGGTAGTGAAGATATATTATTTTAGAGTTTCAAGTTTAATCTTACCATCTTAATCAGGTTAATTGACCTAAGCAAGCATATGTACATTCAAAAGCATGAATATGATACACAACATAGCATACCAGTAAAATATAGCAAGCATGCTAGCAAGAAATAACAATAATGGCTCATAGAAAGGTGAGAGAGATATGGGATACATATTGAATATAGCTAAATATACATGCTAGGGGGAATAGAGGCCTATTATATTAAATAAAAGCTTCATTGATACTAAAATGAGATGTTAAACAACATCTTTGCCACTCCACATGGGGAAAGGAAAAAATGGTCTTGGGTAGCATGAGGCAAAAATGCATAAATGAAAAGGAACAACAAAACAAAGGAAACAATTAATATTAGGTGATAAAGCAGATGTAGAGACATGATTGATTAATATGATATTATGAGCAAGAATGAATTAAGGATTAATATCCACTAAATGTGTTTTTAACATTCATGAAAAAGGCAATTAATATGAGTCAGATCATGAAAATATCATAAACAATGAAAGGGAACTCCTAAAATCACCCTAGCAAGTCATTTAAGCTTAATTTACTTATCAATTCACTCTTAATCATCTTTATTTGCAATGAAAAATAAATTAAACGGTATTAATTTGAAAATCAAGTGTAAAAGCAATTAAAAAATCAAGTTTTAGGTAAAAATTGATCATTATGCATCATTTGGAATAAATCCAAATTTAATCCAATCATGTCAAAAGAGAATAAATCATAATTAAAATGATATTTAATTAAGAAATCATGCAAAATAAAATTGATTTCATGTAAAAACCAATAAAATTGATCATGAAAATTGAAATTGAAAGACTATACTATCATCTAATATCAATTAGAGATAGATTTAATATCCAATTCTCAATCACATCAATTACAAATCAAAATTTAATTAAAATGGTATTTAACTTGAAAATTAATTTTGAAGCCAAAATTAATGAAATTTTCATCAATTTATGATGAATATAGATCATTTGGTCATTGTAAAACCATAAATAGTACTTAAGACTTTGTTTTGAATAAAAAACAAGTGAAAATGATTTAAAAAATCATGAAATAGTGGAAATTTGGTTGTAACACGTGCAATAAATTAGGTAATAGATGTAGTATGTCATGTAATGTGCATAACATTTTACTAGAAAAGATAATGTGTACAACATATTCTACAATGTACGCAACACATACTATAACGTGCATAATAGATCATGAACCAAAAAGAAGAAGAAACAAGATTTTTAGGTAAAAATCATAAATGAAGTTTGAGGAAATTCAAGGTATATGACTTCCACAAATCATATTCAATCATAGAATGACCAAAATGCTATTGTTTCATTCCAACAAAAATTAAAACACCATCAAAAATCATAAATGATCATAAAATCCATAAAATCAGAATGAAAGAAGAAGGAGAATGGCATTCCATCACTCATCAAAATAGGTAAGCAATGTAAGGTTCTGAAAATTTTGATGCAATGTGCATAACATGTCATGTGACATGCATAGTACATTAGTCAAATCTACCTAACATGAAAAAACATATTATAGAACATGCTCCATTACATTAAGATGAACCCTTGACATAGACCCCTCACTATGTACACCTTGTAATATATGCCATTGCCTATTAGACTCCAAATATGCCAAACTGACATGAAGGCATATGGCATACATTAGATTTGGATGGGAACTAGGCAATTCATGTTATGCATTTCATATAACATGCACAACATATTGCAAAAAATGATTTACACATCATGAAAATGACAAAACATGATCAACCATCCATAGGCCAAATATAACATGATGTATGTTAATTTGCATGTTTCTTTAGTCGCTTTTAGTTAGAATTTGATGTTCATTGTGCTATGTTTTTTCTTTGATTTAGTAGAATTTGATGAGTTTGTTGAGTGTGTAACATTAAGGAAGCAATCAAGATGAAATGAAGCATTTTGTGGCTTAAGAAGTCAAGTCATGATCATGACATCCAAAGTCACAATCGTGATAGAAGCCAATCAAGAAGGAGAGAAGCTTAAGTGTTTATCACCATCGTGATATTGCAAGTCATGATTGTGATAGAAGCATGTCAAGCCTAAGCACCACCAAGTTAGCAAGTCATGATCATGACATTGCAAGTGACGATCATGACTTTGTAATTATTGGTCATTTCAAGGATGATCCTTATAGAAGACCGAGGGAAAATAATAGGTTCCATGAGGGGAGGAAGAATAAAAAACTTTAGTGGGGATTCAATGGACAATGGAACCTACAATATAGGTAAGAGATATAAACCAATAGAAGATAAGGCTGGTGAAACCTCCATAAAAAAACATAAAAGAAAGGTGGAAGCTAGGGTTTCATCATCACTCACCATCTGCAGAAGCAGTAGCCTATTCCTTAGGGCAATTTTTTTATAAGTATCCTCCTTTGTTCTTCATTTCTCTTGTATTTTTACCTTAGCTATGAGTGGCTAAGTACTCTTTTATAGGATTCAATTTTTGAAATCCCTTGCTGGGATAGTTGATTATGCTTGTTTAACATTAATATGAGTGTTTAATTATAAAATTTTATTTTAGAAATGAAATCTTTGCTTTATGATGGCAACGAGAGTTGGATTGTAGAATGCTTGTTCATTAAGAGACGCTCAAATCTAAAGATTAGCTTTCTAAATTATTACTTATGCTTTATAATTATAACAAGAGTTGAATTATGAAATGCTTACTCATTCTGGTTAAGTAGATGTGTACAAGAGATCTACATGTTCCTAATTCCTCCATGATTGCTTAATAGTTTCCCTAATTAGAGGACTATGACAGTGACTAAGTGAATTTGAGATTAGTATGAAATTTAGTTGGTTTTGCCTCGAGAGAGGGTTATCAATGCTTTTAGATATTTTGGGTAGTAATAAGCACATGACTATTATCCTAGCTTAGTGATGATGATCTCCAATCATATGTCTCTTATCATTGTTTTATCTTCTCACCATTAATCTTATTTTATTTCTTTACACATTGTAATTTTGCAATCAATTACGTTCAAATACTAAACCATGTGAGTTGCTTGAGCAGATTGGAAATCCTAGCAATGGTGGATAGACAATAAATCCTCGTAGGATCAATATCTTACTACAATTATCAGTATGCTTGCAACAAAGTAGTGATTAAAACTACTATCATTTCAGGGATGACCAAGTTTTTAGCATCGTTGCCAAGGATTTATGTGTTTAAAGTCAATTACAACTTGGGACCTGTTAATGCAAGCATTTCTAGCCAAATACTTTCCTTTAGCAAAGACAGCAAAGATCATTAAGGAGATTACCAATTTCCAGTAGATGGATAATGAGTCTTTGTATGAGATGTGGGAAAGATTCAAGGAGCTACAAAGGAAGTGTCCTCATCACAACTTACCAAGAGAATTATTGCTTCAAAAATTCTACAATGGGTTCAACATAACCACTAGAGGGATAATTGATGCAGTATCTAGAAGGTCCTTGATGAAGAAGACTATAGAAGCATCATATGAACTTCTAAAAGAAATGGTAGTCACCAATGCACTATAGGCATCAGACAGGTCAAGAATAATAATTAAAGAACATAAAGGTGTATTATCTTTAGATGCTATTATCGCTTTACAGGCTGAAGTTGCAAATTTGACAAAGCAAATCAGCAACTTATCAAAGGTGTCCAGTTCATGTGAGCTGTGTGGACAAGCAGGACATGCTATGAATGAGTGCAATGCATGTGAGACCATGGAGTAGGTCAGTTTTGTAGGCAACATGCTACAATCATAAGGAAGCAAGGTAACAATCTTTACTCTAACACATATAATCCGGGGTGACGAAACCATCCAAATTTTTGTTGGAGTAATAATACAGGAAATGCATAAAAGTCACAATAACCAGCACCTCCCCAAAAAAATTGAGTCAAAGATGGAGAAGTTCATGAAGCTGCTGGGAACAAAATTGACTAGTCAAGAGGAATCATAAAAGCAAATGGAAGCCAAGTTTGATCAAATCACAAAGAACTATTCCTTCTCCATCCATAACTTAGAGGTACAAGTAGGGCAGTTGGCTACAGCAATTATGTAGAGGAACCTTGGAGGACTTCCAACCAATACAGAGTTAAAGCCCAAGGAGCAAGTGAATGCAATCCAAATAAGGAGTGGTAAAGAGCTGGTCAATAAATGTAAAGAACTTGTTATTGTTGAGGGTGAATGCAAGAAAGAAGAAAGAAAGCAGAGTAGCTATGAAGCTATGACTTCGTAAATGTAAGCAGAGGCTGGGGAAAGTCTCTATCGTGATCATGGTAATGCAAGTCATGATCGTGACTTTGGTGCTAGAAGGAAGAAGAAGGAAAGCAATTAAGGGCCAGGTAAGTAGATGCCCCCTATTCCATTTCCACAAAGATTGATGAAACCTAAAGTGGATAAAAAGTTTGCTGCATTTATGGAAAAATTGAAAAAACTAAAAATAAATGTGATGTTTGCTAAGATGATACCGGATATGCCTAAATATGCTAAATTTTTAAAGGAAATCTTAGCACACAAATGCACAATTAATGATACACAACTAGTTTCTTTAACTAAGAACTGTAGCTTGATCATTTCAAGTAAAATTCCATCTAAGCTAAAGGATCCAGGAAGTTTCATTATTCCATATAAAGTAGGAAATTTGGTATTTAATAAATGTTTGTGTGATTTAGGTGCAATTATCAACTTGATGCCATATGCCATTTTTTAGAAGCTAGGTCTTGGAGATATCAAAACTACTTCCATGGTAATTCAGCTTGCAGATCAATTGGTGAAGAAACCATTTCGAATCATTGAGGATATCTTAATGAAAGTAGATACGTTCATCATTCTAGTAGATTTTATGGTGCTGGACTACAATTAGGATGTCAATTGCCCCTTGATTTTAAGAAGACCATTCTTAAATACAAAGAGAGCATTAGTTGATGTGCATGAAGGAAAACTCATCCTTCGCATCGATGAAGAGTGAGTGGAATTCTATATGAAGAAAGCAATGAAAAAGTTGATGGAGGGTGAGGTGTGCATGAAGATAGATGTAGTGGATGAATGTGTATCTACTATACTAAATGAAGAAGTGCATAATGTCACAATCAAGGAGGAAATTAAGGTAATAGGTGAGAAAGGTGGTAATTCACCTAAATCAGATCTATTGGTAAGGAATTATAACCCTACTCCTCCTTTGATTAAAAAACCACCTATTTTAGAACTAAAAATCTTGTCAAAGCACCTGAGGTATGCTTTCTTAGGTAGTAATGAAACATTATCAATCATTATATCTAATAAGTTGACTTTGGTGCAGGAGGACAAGCTGCTCAAAATGGTGTGGAAGCACATCCGAGCTGTAGACTCGTAGATGTCAGATATCAAAGGAATCAACCTTGATATGGTCATGCACTGGATACGCTTGGAAGAAGGAAGCAAGCCTGCTTGTAAGAGGTAAAGGAGACTCAACCCCAATATGCAAAATGTTATGAAAAAGGAGGTAATTAAGATGTTGGATGTAGGTATTATCTATCCTATCTCTGATAGTGAGTGGGTGAGTCCTATCCAATATGTACCTAAGAAGGGTGGCATGACTATTATAGAGAATAAGAAAAAGGAATTGCTATCAACCAGGACAGTAACTAGCTGGAGAGTATGCATAAATTATAAGAAGCTGAATTTTGCTACTAGGAAGGATTACTTTTCTTTACCCTTTATTGATCAAATGATTAAGAAGATAGCAGGTGATTCTTTCTATTATTTTTTAGATGGCTATTGAGGCTATAACCAAAGTTTCATTTTTCCTCAAGATCAAGAGAAAACAACTTTCACATGTCCATATGGTACATTTGCTTATAGGCATATGCCTTTTGGTTTATGTAATACGCTTGCCACTTTTCATAGATGTACAATTGCAATTTTTGCTGATATGATTGAGGAATTTATGGAAATATTTTTGGATGACTTTTCAGTGTTTGGAGACTCTTTTGAGTCATGTTTGCAGAATTTGGAGAGAGTCATAAAATGCTGTGAGGAAAGCAATTTGGTATTGAATTAGGAGAAATGCCATTTTATGGTGGATGAAGGAATTGTGTTGGGCCATAAGATTTCCAAGGAAGGCATTGAGGTGGACAGAGCCAAAATAGAGGTAATATCTAACCTACCACCTCCCAAGAATGTGAAAGGTACACGAGATTTCCTCAATTATGCAAGATTTTATTACCGCTTCATTAAAAATTTCTCTGTTATTGCTAAGCCCTTGACGAGTTTATTAGTCAAGGATATGTTATTCAAGTTCAATGATGAGCGCTTAAATGCTTTTAACACTTTGAAGAATGCATTAACTAAGGCTCCGGTTTTGACTTCACCAGATTGGTCCCTACCGTTTGAAATTATGTGTGATGCTAGTGATTTTGCCTTGGGATATGTGTTGGGGCAAAGAAAAGATAAGAAATTGCATGATATTTATTATGCTAGAAGAACTTTAATGATATTAAAATTAGGGATAAGAAATGAGCTGAGAATGTGGTTGCCGATCACCTATCTCGCCTTAAGAAGTATGGCGAGAGTGAAGAAGATGAGCCTATAAAGGAAGAATTTCCTGATGAGTCTGTGTTCATGGTGCAGAAAAAGAAAATTCCTTGGTATGCAGGCATAGATAACTATTTAGCATGTAGCGTAGTGCCTTCCAATGTTTCGTATCAACAGCGGAAGAGATTCTTTACAAATACCAAGCATTATCAGTGGGAGGAACCATGATTATTTCACCAATGTACTGATGGCTTAATAAGGAGATATGTTCTTCAGGAAGAAATAATACCTATACTAACTCATTGTCATGATTCATCTTATGCAGGGCATTACGATGCAAATAAGATAACAGGTTGGTTACCAGAGTGTAGGTGCTATTAGCCAACAATTTTTAAGGATGCAAGGGATCATGTACTTCATTATGATAAGTGCCAAAGAACTGAGAACATATCTAGGCTTGATGAGATGCCTCAATCCTTAATTCTAGAAGTTGAAATATTTAACGTATTGGGATTCGATTTAATGGGACTATTTCCCACATCCATGGGAAACAAGCACATATTGGTAAGGGTCAAATATGTGTCAAAATGGGCTAAAGCGATTGTCAGTCCTTCCAATAATGGAATGGTCATGAGCAGGTTCATCAAGAAGCTATTTGCCAGATTCGGAGTCCCAAGAACACTCATCAATGATGGAGAACCGTATTTCTATAATGTCAAATTCAAGGCCCTACTTAAGAGGTACAATGTGCATCATAAAGTATCCGTAGCATACCATTCACAAAGCAGTGGTCAAGAGGAGGTAGTGAACAGAGAACCAAAATGCATCCTAGAAAAATCCATCAATGGTTCCATGAAGGATTAGCCAGTAAGGCTGGATGATACATTATGGGCATACCGTACATCTTTCTAGACCCCTATAGGAACAACCCTCTATAGAATGGTATATAGGAAGGCCTGTCATATGCCGACAAAGCTTGAGCATAGGGCATATTAGGTAATAAACTACTTTAATCATGATTTGAAGAAGGCAGGGGAGAAAAGACTGTTACAACTGCATGAACTGAAGGAATTAAGGCATGTGGCATACAAAAATGCTAAGCTATACAAGGAGAGGACCAAGAAATGGGATGATGCTCATATCAAGGTGAAATCATTCAATATTGGTGATAATGTGCTGTTGTTTAATTCTAAGTTGAGGCTATTTCCTAGAAAACTCAAATCCAGATGGAGTGGTCCTTTGGAAATATCCCATGTCTTTGACAGTGGAGCCTTGGAATTAAAGAATAAAAGAGGAGAGACCTTTAAGGTCAATAGGTAGAGATGAAACGTATACCTTGGTGGCTTAACTCATAAGCCAAAGGAGGTAACATCATTAGATTAAGCCCACAAGCAGGTAAGGTCCAGCTGATGACCTTAAACTTAGAATGTAAGCATGTGTTCATTTATATTTTTAAGTCTTGATTGTGTTTAAGTTAATTTTTATGTGTTTAAGACATTTTACATTCATAATTTTATAGTGTAAAATGATGTTTTTAAGTTTAACTTTGTGTGTTTTGATCAATAGAAAGAGAAAAGCAAAGAAAAATGCAATAAAAATGGTGAATTAAAAAAGTCATAATCATGACATTACAAGTCATGATTACGACAAAAGGTTGAGCATGTAACGAGCTAAAAATTTTATGCCTAAGGTACATCACGATTGTGACTTTTAATGTTATGATCATGATAAAATGTTGGGACAAGAGCGAGGCAAGCAAAATTTTTCTAAGGCATGTCACGATCTTGACAGAAACTCTCTAAGGCAAGTCACCATCGTGACAGCAACTTTAAAACCATGATTTCTAGAATTTTTGTAAGTATAAGAGAGAGAGTTTACCTTCTAAACATAACTTCTCACTTGTCTAAGAATCCCAAATGCTCTTTCTTCTCTCCAAACCTAATTTCTCTAAAGTTTTTACCATTTTTGCATCTTGATTACTCAATTTTTCTGCATTTTCACTCCCAATCATCATTAAATCATAACTAAGTCTCTTCCTCTCTCTCTCTTATTCTTGAATGATTGATTTTGCAATTCTAGGTTTAGATTGGGGGAATTGATTGTGATATGTTGAGATTGATTTGGACATGCTTGTTATATGTTTTTAATGGCTTAGATTATAATCTTGAATTGATTTCATTGATTTTGGTGTTTTGAGTGAAAGAATAAAAATAGGGGAAAATAAA
The DNA here is from genome assembly GCA_948192965.1 of Dalechampia spathulata. Taxonomy (NCBI): domain Eukaryota; kingdom Viridiplantae; phylum Streptophyta; class Magnoliopsida; order Malpighiales; family Euphorbiaceae; genus Dalechampia; species Dalechampia spathulata. The sequence goes on along the minus strand of CANYBF010140068.1, from coordinate 4,570 downwards.
AATTTAAAGTCACGATCGTGATTTAGCCTAGATGCCTTAAAACTTGCAATTTTTTTCCTCCTTTTAATTGAGAATTAGCTGTGTTTTAGTTGCAAAATGTTTAGGAGAGTTAAGCATGTTGCTAAGTGCCCACAAGATAAGGGCAAAGCTCCCGCACCATCACAATCACAACTAAACCTTGTAGAGCAATATGGCTCCCCCTTTTCAATCCACTCACCAGAAGAGGGTAGTAAGTAGAAGCAAATCTATAAGAAACAACTGATCCTCCCTCGATACTTTGATTAGAACCTGCTGGAGAAACTTGAGGCTCTAGCTCCCTTGAAAGCATTTGCTTCCAAGGTAGGCTGGGCCAATTTTATAACTGATGCGCATCTTATTTGCAAGGAACTCATTCATGAGTTCTATACCACTTATGAGATAGTTAATAACAGGCTAGGTAGAATTTGATTTAAACTTAGAGGGAGAACTATGGAATGAAATAATAGAAGGCCAATTACCTTATAATGCTCATAACATCCTCAACCTTCTCATCAAGGACCCTCTACTCATTTTATTACATAAATACTTGATTGTCTCTATTTTTGCTAAAACAGAGAATAATAAAGTGTCACAATAGGTGCTCTTCCCTATGTTATGCATGCTTAATGACCATGCTTATTACACCACCTTTCACCTTATGAAAGGGTTCTAGAGGATGGCTAGACCACAAAGTAGGAAGCTAATACTAGGTCACGTGATTACTACTATAGCTGACTACTTTGATTATGATTTCTCAGACTTAACAATTTTACCATCTGAGCATTTTTTACCAAGTATCTTCAAGATGCAGGTGTTACGTACAAGTGAGGGACTCAATTCAAAGCCTATGGTGACTGTACTGGCATTAAATAGAGGTACCTTGACTTAGATACTGAGGATGAAGATAGGGAGGAAGAGGAGCAGAGACAAGCTGGCAAAGAAGGAACTTCTTAGGAGGAGGAACAGACATAAGTTCCAGAAGTGCAGTGATTGCTCCTGTGACGACAGTAGTTTTGTTCACTACTTCACTGCAAGTATACAGATAGTTGTAGTAACATAATGATCCCACGAGGATTTAGTGATTTATCCACCACTACTTAGATTTTCAGTTTATTTAGGCGAGGATAAGAGGTTGGTCTTTTGGAAGTAGGTAGTTGCAAAGACATACAAGTAGAAAGATGAAAATGGGTTTGAACTAAAGAGTAAAATAGTTGATGTGAAACATAGGACTTGAAATCATCATCACCAAGTTAGGATAACTTCACATGTGCTTATTGCTGCCTAAGATATCCCACCGCATCAAATTCCCTCTCTCGAGATGAAACCAACTAAATCTCACTCTAATCTTCAGAATTCCTTAGTCACAATCTGGGTCCTCTAATTAGGGAGACCATCTAGCAATCATTTAGGTATTAAAGGTATGAATATCTCTCTTACACACTACCCTAACTAGAATGAGTAAGCTTTCCACGATCCAACTCTCACTGCAATCACAGAGCTTAAATAATCAATTAGAAAACTAACCTTTAGATTTGAACATCTTGCAATGAACAAGCATTCTATAACCCAACTCTTGTTGTGATTACACAGCAGAGGTTTATTCCCAAAATCAAACTTTAGAATTAAACATTCATAGTAATGTTAACAAGCATAAACATAACAGCTATCCCAAAAAGGGATTCAGAATTCAAATCCCATATAAAGTACTTAACCACTCATAGGTGAGAAAGAAGATACAAGAAGAACAAAGAAGAACACTATACAAAATTGCCAAAAGAAAACCTAGAAGCTGCTGGTGTAGATGATGAATGCCTTAACCCTAGATGCCATCCTTATTTTATGCTGTAAGTGGGGGTCCTCCAGCTTTAACTCAAATTTATTTACATTTTTTTTCCTATCTTGTTGATTGCTTTGCCCATGAGGTCTCCATTAAAGCTTTTTATCTTTGTTTCCCCCATGGATCCCTTTTTCCCCTCAATCTCCTGCAGATTTTGTACTTAAAAGGGCTAATAATTGAGAAGTCATGATCATGACTTGCTCGCCTGAATGTACTCGAGGTTCAATCCTTCTGTCATGATCGTGACTTTGAATGTCACGATCGTGACTTGACTTGGTTTGGCTTTGCTCCTCTTAGCTTAGCTTCTGTCACGATTATGACTGTGAATGTCATGATCATGACTTGCTTGGAGGTATCTTCCTTGCATTCTTTCTATCACGATCGTGACTTGCTTGGAGGTATCTTCCTTACATTCTTTCTATCACGATCGTGACTTGACTTAAAATGCCCCAAAACTCTTCACTTCTCTTGGTTGCTTTCCTATTGCTACACACTTTAACAAAATCATCAAATTCTACTAATTCAAAGCAAAAATACAATAATTGGAACATTATAAACTAACTAAAACTACTAGAATAATCATGCAAGTTGACACACATCAACATCCCCACACTTGATTCTTTGCTTGTCCACAAGAAAAAACAACACGAATAAAACAACAGCTAAAATCATTGAAGTTGAAATATGCTTATGATATGGCAATTTGCATAAGTTGGCTTGGACATCACTTAACTTGGAAGCACTCCTCTTTATGCCATTCTTCTCATATCATTAACAATTCAATAGGTCTTGAAAAACTACAAATGTTTAACTTAGATAATCAAGCTCAATCATTCATATCATTGCATTATAAAATAAAATACAACTCCTTATCCTTGCCTAATCATGAGTGAGAGTAATTCCCCTTTTTTTTTAGATTTGAACTTGTTCTAATTGAGGATCATAAGGTTTTTATTCATGTTTTATTGCCTTTTTTTCCTTTTTTGGGTTAGGCTCTTCCTTGAGAGGTAGGTCTTTCAACGTGAGTATCCCACGCTTTTGGGGATGATCCCTGGTTACTCAACAATCTACCTTCCCTCGAGTGGCTACTAGCACTGTTCATATCACTAAGGCCAATGTCGGGCACCCCTACTGATAGCGAAATGGTTAGCATTTTGCCCCTTTTTATTATTATTTTAACTTGTTATTTCCTTACTCATTTCCTCTTTGCTTCATTGTTTAAAACTACTTATACTGCATGGCTTGGCAATTACTAATAAGTTGTATTCTCTTTTATAGGGCAATCATAGAAGGAACTACTGAATTACTAAATGTATGAGAAAAGTTACAAAATCAGTGTGATTGCGAGTTAACTATGTCCAGCCTTCAAATACTTATACTATAAAAAGCAATTTCAATTTCACCAAACACATGTAATTACTCATGCAAAAGCTATAAGATAATCATGCAGTCATGGCAACAGTAAACAAAACAAAGCAAACACACAAATAAATAAGACACAAACAAAACACAGCATCCTCGCACTTAGAGAACATAATGTCCTCAATGTGAAAATACATAACATAGCACAAACATGAGACACAACATGTAAAAATGAAAAAGGAAAACACAAATGGCAAAGAGAAGTCTAGTCGCCTGGTGGTGGCGGCGAGCTTGGTGGAGAAGGTGTTAGGGAGGGTACGTTGACACCAGAAAGTTCAATGAATCTGAGCATTTTTTGCCTTTAATAGTGCTGTTCACGACGTATCTCATTCACTGTGGCCTCCATACGGTTAAGATGAGCAGCATTTTCCATATTGCCTTGCTATATTCTGAGCAGTAGCTCCTCCAATGATTCGTTGACAGTTGCTTGGACTCCTTGGGGGTGAGCCTCATGCTCCTTATGGTGTTGCTGCTCCTCCTCCTCTTCCTTAGCAGCATCTTCTTCTTCATCCTCATCCTCGTCATCAGAATCTAAGTCAATACAGCATTGTTTAACGCTATCTCGGTTGGCATAGGCTTTGAATTGGACCCCATGTTTGATGGTGAGTCCTGCATCCTTTAAATACTTGGCAGAAAATTTCTCGAATGGAAGTATGGATAGATCAGACATCTCAATATCAAAATAGTCAACAATAGCAGTGATCACATGACCTAACCTTAATTTTATGCTACTCGGTCTTGACATCTGTTGGAATCCTTTCATTAAATGAAAGATGGTGCAGTAAAGATGGTCATTAAGCATACACAATATTGGAAAAAGTTCCTAAATAGAAACCTTGTTGTTTTGTATCTTGGCAAAGATAGATACAACTATGTATTTATGCAGCAAAATAAGGACATGATCCTTGATGAGAAGGGTAGGTGCACTGTGTGGATTATAGGGAATGTGGCTGTAAGAGTAGCACATCCCGGACGCGGGAATGCTGCATGCTGTTCGGTGTAAAATGCCGTGGTGCTTGCTCTCAAAAGCATAGACCCCTGAGTTACTACAGGAACTAGGCAGATCGCATCGAGTAAGTGATGTGGAGTCGCCACCCGGCTTATCTAGTCAACTCAATTGAGCAACTAAGCAAGCTAGGAAAGTATAAACCCGAGCCTTCCTGCTGGGGAAAGCAGCCCGAATTTCTTCAGAGATTGGGTTCGGCATTTCGATTTTATTCGTATTCCATATTATCATCTTCACTTTATCCGGTTTTAATAAAAGCGCAAATCACACACAATTAGGTTGAAGTT
>CANYBF010139999.1:0-18603 GCA_948192965.1 Dalechampia spathulata | reverse complement strand
GACGGGGACCCAGGTCTTGGTGCTCACAAGGAGTCCACCCAGAGGGCGTTACTCCCACACTGCAGCTGCCAAGACTCGAACCGTGGCTTCTTGGTACCAACACCACGTCCGAGTACCAACTGGACTACACCCATGCGGGTACAGCCTATCCCTTTCTTTTCCATTCGGTGTCATGTTTCCCAATGATCAACGTCCATTCGGCTAATATCGGGATCCTAACGTAACCAAATTGACAGTAATTAATCGAATATGGAGTAAAGTTATATAAAAGAAATGAAGATAAACAGTGAAAAGTGGGTGTGCATGGAGAATGTATGATAACTGCAGTAAGATCTCAATACGGCGGCCAAATTGGTCATGTGGAAATAATTTAGTAGAGAAAGTGGAGCATCATAGTGGTCGTTAGCTTTATCTTTTTTGACTTTAGAGTGAATCTAAATGCTGCTAGGTCTAGACTCACCGAAGCTCATAGGTTCTGGGCTACTATTTACGTAATGCATAAAGGTGATTTCCCCAACTGCCCATCTCGAAATGTCCAGGAAGGAGGGACACTTGGGGCAGTGGATAAGGATAAAACCGATAACTCACTGGTGAAAGATTTTGGAGGCATTCGGGTGATGTCGTTGCCTAAGAGTGATGTATACAACCGCGTCTTACAGGACAGCTGTCCGCGTATTTGTTCCAAGTTCACCCCCACATTTGGGCCCACTCGCCCGGGCCCAACAGCAATAGCAGCAATATTATACACACTTTTACCATAAAACGTGGCATCAGAATCATCACCCCAACACATCACTTATCCTCTTATTATGCTTCATTAACTGGGCCCCTACTCTTCACCAATCAACAAGAATGTTTGCCCTTTTTTCGTTCCTAACCTGGAATATAAAATTATTAATGATATTATAGTTACATATCATAAATCGAATTAATACAGTTAAATAAATTAGTTATTTTCAGAAATGCATTATTAATTAGCAATTACTATAACTGATATTATAATTTAAAATGAATTAAAAAATTAAACAAAAATAAGGACTTTTATAATTTGAAGAGCAGACTATACTACTAAGCTAATACCTTTCCGTATCGTAATTATACTAGCATTTATTTCGCCGCCCTTTTTTTGTTTATTTCTTTTATAATTTTCAAGTTATTTTCATAAAAAAATAAAATATATTTTACCTTGGACCAAATAATTATTAAATAAATGCAAATGATGGCTAAACCAGTTTAGTAATCACTGCCGCGCACCGACCGTTGATCTTGTAGACCGGTCGCCTTTCTAAGCTAGCTGGTTTGATGTCAACTGGAAATGGACGGTTATTACAGTAGTGTTGGCCACGGGGATTCTTACACTTGTCCGTTTGATCATGGAAGCTATAATCAGAAGTGGATGTTCACACGCTTAAGCTATAGAGTGGAGTGAGGAAACAAGAGCATCCGAGGGGGTTGTGCGGCTAGGATTGCAACAATGGTAGCAAATGGGTGGGCAGCCGATCATGATTTATGATATTTGTTAAAAGGAGTTTTACGGGGAAAGACGTGAGAGCACATTTTGGTTATATTTAATTTAAATTGCTAATTGCATATTTTTAGTGATTGAGATTTTTATTTAATGACATTAAATTTCTTGTATTCATGATTGGTGCATTGGTCAATCCTAATTTAAAAGTATAGACAACATATCTTTTGGTTGGTTACAAATATTAAATAATTTTAATAAATATTTATTCTTTTAAATATATATATATATTTTATGATTATTCTTAAAAGATTTAATTAATTGTCAATTATCTAAATATTCATATTACGAGATAATAAAGACTCAAACCTATTTGGACTCTCAGCACTCATACTATCATTAATATTATAAATAAATTTATTTAAAAGTTCATAGCTAACTTTAACAAATATTTTTTATAAAATTAATTAAATTAAAATTATTTTAAATTAAAATAAAAATAAAACATTTAATAGAGTGAATTGAAGTATGAAATGACATTTTTCTTGATAAAAACGTGATTGCAAATTTGTGGTTGAATTTACTATGTTCATATTCTCGAGGATTAACATTCATTTAATAACATTAAATTCAGCTATTCCTTATTGATGAATTGGTCAATCATCACTTAAACACAAGTCTATTGCCATTAACAATCTAAATCTTCATCCATCTTTATAATTAAACCTAAAATTTGATTTTTTTTCGATCATAATCAAAATTGAAATCATGTTTATATTAATATGATTGTAGCTCATATAATTATTGATATATTCTTAACATTTTTATTGATGTCTGTGTCTTATAAAATAAAAATAAACATCAAAAAATATAAAACCTTCTTTAATTTGTGTGAATATTGAAGTTTTATATATTTTAGTTTTAAAAATGGATTTTAAATAAGGTTCTTTTACATAAAAATTTGTAAAATATGAAAATATGTGTTTTTTTAAATGTAAGATGAAAAAAATAATTTCAAAAGAAATTCACACAGATACTTATAACATATATATAATAAATAAAAAGATATTATATATATATATATATATATATGTTAAATATTTAAAATTTTAATTTTAATTTATAAATTTTTTAATATTAATTTAGAATAATATAATTTTTTTATATTTCAAGTATCTTCAATCTTAAAATATACTTGTATAAGCAAAATATAAATATTATATATTAAAAAATAAATAAATAAAATAGAAAAAATGGTATTTTTGAAAATAAAAAAAATGTGATGATATTTTTGAAATTAAGAAAAAATATATATATATGATAATTATTTGAAACAAAGCACTGGATGGAGGCATGATTAAGTTGAATAGGGAGGAGTTTGAAACTAATTACTATTAGATGTGAAGCATTAAAGATAGGGAGTGGGCAATGAAATATTAAAAACTTCACTTGGAATGGTCAAAGCTTAATAACCCACATGACATTTCATATCAATTCAATAAATAATTATACTGATATTAATATTAAAATAAAATGAGTAATTTGTAAAGGATTTAAGAACAATAATAGTATTATTATTTTGCATAAATAACAGGGAGACAGATGGGTGAATGCAAGGGGCTCAGAATATGGTGACACGTGAGACCCAAATTCTTCCAATTCACACCACATGAGCTTTGCCACCAACTTTCTTGTCAAGCTTCTTTTATATCACAATAAAATAAAAAAATGTATTATGAATTTCGATATTAAAATAAACCATATGCAATTATTCACATCTAATTTTGATATATGTTGTTTTATATATGAAACGTGAAATACTACACTTTAATATAATATAATCCACTCAATTTAATTAAAAAATTAAATATCATACATAGATTTTTATCATGAATCTTACTCCACCACTTAATTAATAAAAAGGGTGTATAGTACATGTTATTTGATGAAAAAGACTTGGTCAATCATTTTCTTGTATTAAAAATCAAATTACTAGAAAAACCATATATTATTTTGAATGGTGACGTGGACACTCGATGCACGTTTACAGATATAAAAATAAATATGCACTCTGCATACAGGTGATAATATTCAACTGAAGGGTGGAAATTCCGAGATTCACATTTTCTTGCCCCAGTTATTAGCTGACACGGAGGTTGACTATATATATGTGCATGTGTAGGTTGCCGACATCCTGAAGCTGAAGCTTTACTAAGTTGGAAAGCGATTGGGCAGTAGGCTCCGACGCTTGGGGGGTTAGTGTGACTTGTAAGAGAGGATTGCTGTTTGGTTTGACGATATTTTTTCATGCAATAGAAAAAAAAAAATTGTGGCAATTGTGAAATTAAATAAATAAAAGGGCTCGGTTTATTTTAGAATAAGAAGAAGTAAGAGAATAGAAGTTTGACCAGAATTAAGGTAGGGGAGGGGATTGGGGTTGCTTGCTAACGGAAAAAAAGATCGTTAGGATTTGGTGATATTAACGGTTTGTCCCGTAGTAAAATGTAAAAGGGCGTCGTGTCTCCCTTGTGGGAAGGAAAAGTTTCCGTGTTACAGTCAAAGGTCTTTTCCTTTGTTCTTTAATAAAAATAAATAATCAGTTAGCAAATCATGTTAATTGCTTAGGCAGGTGATGAAAAAGCAATAGTAACAAAACCATGTTATGGATTATTATATAATCAGATCACAGATTGACAAGTATATATATATATATATATATTTGATGTGAAATATATTTGTGGTTAGTTGGATTGGCAAATGTTAGCATCTTACTCATTGAAAGGCTTAAGAGGAAGGTTACTTGGCAAGAGGCGAGCTGTTCAGCGCCCTTAGAAAACTTGCAAGATTATGAATACGACAAGATAAAATAATATCCAAAATCAAGGCATCAAATTCGAATTTACCTTGCTTTTTTCTAAAATTAATTTAAGTGTTATCATCATGAACATTCATATGTATATAGATTTCAGTTTTTATCTTTGGATGATCAATATTTTGTTCATATTTATTATCATAGATAGCTGCAGTTTGATCGAAAAAGGCTAGTTTTGATGTATTTTAAAGAGATTCGGAAGACCCATTGTGGAGTTGTGAAAGGAAAGAGATACTTTTGCAATGAAGAGGAGAAGGGCAGTTACCACTCAACTCAACGAGGACAAACCCTAAGCCTAACGAAACAGGCAAAATTGTTGCTAGCTGAAATGTCATGATTCATAGCCCAATGACCCAAAATGGGCTTGAAATGGCGAGATAGCGAAAAGCACACTATAAGGGAATTCTCGACGTACGGTCAAATTCAAAGGAAATGGCATTTATCGGGCCAGAAGAAAAGGATACATACGCTTGGAAGATTGGTTTTTATATGCACTCGTAGGAAAACAGACTTGATTAATTTATCGTTAGGAGGTTATCCATGGAGAGTTAGTAGAACTTTCATGTTAACGTAGATGTAGTGAAACCATGACTTGTTAAAAATCCAAGCAACTGTTAACTTTATGGAACATGGGAATGGTGGCTGCCTTTTTCAGCTTGCGAGTAAAATGCTTCGACTTTTTCAAGTAAAGATATTCGTTCAGATGGAGTTTCCTTCCAACATCCTCACTTTGATTCTTTAAGCATTTAAGCTCTCTTATCGGACTTTTTCTGAAAATTTTCTTTTGGCATCATAATGACTTAGAAGCTAAATTTGCTAACCAAAATAATGACAAACAAATCTCAAGTGTTACTGATAAAGTGGGTTTTACATGATCTTTTTCACCGTCACCTACCGATATCATTCCATAAAACAGCATCAGTCTGAAGGAAATACATACAAAGATGCTGACAAGTGGATGACAATGATTTGGTTTCAGCATAATTTCCAATTTCTGAAATTCACCAGAATAATATTGGGCTAATGTTTCCTTTCGCTTCGATTGGAAGTTTCTTACTTTATAAAGCTTTTCTTAAGATAACGTTTAATCTCTTTAAGAAGCTACAAGACGTGAGCATTACCATATATATGGCCCTCGTCAGATTGAGGGTCACCATCCTCCTTGTACGGTTCAGAAAGTGAGTAAGCCCGCAGTTCATTTTGTGGGGTTTCGTTTTCTTGCTTGATTATCAAGTAGAGCTGCTTCTTCTATCTCTTGTTTCACACGTGTGCATGCTCGAGCGAGGACGACTTCCTGGTACTAAACCATCGAGTTTTGGTTTTTTTAAAAAAAAAAAAAATTTTCTGAAATGGAATTGAAGTAGCTACCAACTGACAGCATGTAATCTTTAACTCTTTGTCCTTGAGATCTTTTTAAAATTAAGAATCGAATATATAAGCTGTTAGAAAAGTGATTGGAATCTCTCGTCCATTACAGAAAAGGATGGGAAAGCCATATCGATTTTGAACTTGAATGAAACAAGGTTCCCGTAATTTTCAGGTTTCCAATCACTGAGCAAAGAGATGAGGATAACTTCCACCGTGCATCTCATTGGTTCTCATATATGCAGGTTGCGTTATATACGGGCATCATACTCGTGAGAAAAGGATGGGTACATAAAACACAAACCAACCCAAGAAAAAATCCCACGGATCAATTACGATTTTACTGGACTGTTTACAGATAGAATTGCAACACTATAATAATGCATATTTAATGATGTAAAAAGAGGAGGAGAATTACAATGGCAAAAGCCTTATTCTGCAATTCTACCTCGCACCCAAAAAGGTAAAAAGAGAAAGGAAAATAAGCTGACAGGAAAATATTGTTTTTGACTCACAAATATTCCCAGAAACAGAGGGTGAGAAATGTTCTTGTTTTTGTATCAGACCTATTTACAAGAAAGAAATCTACGGCACACACCTGTAAATGAACAAGAAAGAGGCAGAGCATGGCATCGTTTTCGAGCTTTTTTTCTCAAAAAAAGGAGGTTTTCTCCGCTAAATATGTCCATATGCTGCTGTGAGTCTTTGGATATCTTTAGGGCATATCTCAGAATTTTGGAAATATTCTTGTTGTTGCTGCTGCTGCTGATTGTGAACCCACATACCGCCAGAATTTTCCGTGAGGAAATGTGCTTCTGATTTTATTTCGTTGTATAAAGATGGCTGATTTTGATTTTGTAAAGCTGCAGCCATTAGCAATGGATTGTGAATAAATTCCGGCCACTTAACTTCTTCCTGTTGGGTTCCTATCAGTTGATGACTTGGAGCCTCTTTATCCGCTGAACTGCAATCCCCTAATCCCCATGGAAACATGGTGTTTTCAAAGAAGGAACTACTGCTTTGCAGCTCGCCGTTGCCGTTACTTGCACTGCTGCTGTTACTATTGTTACTGGCGGCCCCAGCCTCCCAAAACCGTGAATTATTCATTTGAAAAGTGGGTAAAGAAGAAGGATCATCAGAAGGTTTGAAAGCCATGGTTGTAGAAAGAAATGAGCTTGTTGTGGGCGGAAGAACAGTGGGTATTGGAATTGAACTAGAAGAGAATTGAGAATTCATATCGAAAGCTGGTTTGGTAGATTGGTTGAACCAAGGGGAAGGGATTAAGTGGGTTGTGAGCCTGGCATTGGAGGATGTATAATTGAGTTGCTCAAGAGGGAAATGTCCCACCATATCTGAAGGCTGGCAGCTGTTTGTGGAGCCTCCTCCTTCATGATGGGAAGTTGCATATCTTTCCAAGAAAAAGTCTTTGTTGCTTATGGATGTCATCAAATTGCTGCTGGTGGCGGAGCTGCTGATAGTGTTGGAGGTTGGAGAACGTTTCCCCTCCAAATGGAAGCTCTGAGCAGAGACTGGAGATGATTTCTTCTCATGTGGAGTATTCGAGCCTGACTTGGAATTGTTGGCTTCAAGGAGGTTCAATTCTTTTTCTTGGCTTTTGTTGGTGGGTGAATTCTTGTCTTCTCCACCATTTTCAACTTCTGAAAGTGGCTTATGAGTAACAGGGTCAATGCCCCTCTGTCTAAGTTTCTTTTTTAAGCAGGAATTCCAAAGATTTTTTATTTCATTGTCAGTCCTTCCTGGTAATTGTGCTGCAATTTGCGACCACCTGAGAATCATTTCATCCACCACAATTCATCAATCTCGACCATCTTTTTTTTATTTTTTTCATGAAAAAGTTGAGACAAATTATGATTATGGTAAAAAGGAGAATACCTGTTGCCAAGAACTGCATGAAGTTCAACGATGAGAGTCTCTTCCTGTTGGGAAAATGTACCTCTCTTCAAATCAGGTCTCAAGTAATTAATCCACCTCAATCTACAACTCTTTCCACACCTTTGCAACCCTGAAAATGAAAAAAAAAAAAATCAATTAAACAGAACAAAAAAGTTAAAGAACTTGAGAACCTGCAATAACCGTGTAAAGGGAAAAAGGAAAAAACAAAACAAACCAGCTTGCTTAGGGACAGAGCTCCAACAACCATGGCCGTACTTAGTAATATGCCTGAGAAGTTTCTCATCTTCCTCAGGAGACCAAAGGCCTTTCCTTAACTTCTGCTTGTAGCAGCAAGAGTGCCTCCCCATTTGGAGCAAACTATAAGATATATATATATATATATATATTTATATATTTATATATATATACAGATATAATTTCGGGCTGCAAAAACAGAAAAGTTTGGTGAATCCGAGGTGAAAGTGTCAGCAATGAGAACAGATGGGTTTTGGAAACGGAATTTATAGAAAGAAAAGATGGGAATGTAGAGAGAGAGAGAGAGAGTTGAAAAGGGGGCTGAAGAAAATGAAGTAGCAGCTGCGAAAGGGAGTTTAATTAAATATAAGAGGTTGCCTTCAGTACAGAAAAGTCGCCCTCAACGAGGTCCTTCATTTGGAAATAAAAATTCTGAATTTTCAAGTTTTTAATAATAATAATAATAATAATAATATTTAGCATTGTGTGGAAATTAAAAATTATTACTCAGAGTTGCATATGTCCAATCAGTGGTCTCAGAAGAAGTAACGTCGATTGCGAGAATGGTGGGGGCATTTCCCTCATAATTGATCTCCATTCTCCGGTCTCCCTTACTTTTACGCTCTGCCCTCATCCTTCCGACCACCATTTCTACTTCCAACCATATATTTTAACCGCAGTACATATGCAGCTTAATTTTACAAATTTTGAATCAAAAAAATTCTGGATATTTCAGGAAAGAAGAAAGCGAGAAAAGGTCAGAGATGGGTACGTGGAAAAGCTGACTTGGAAAAAGTAAAAGTAAAAGTAAAATGATATCTTACTATAAGTGATGAAATCTGAGTTGGTAATGCAAATAACCACACTCCTGCAAGCTTTGCCATTTTCAAATGAAAATAAAGAGATTTAACTTGGAATTATTTGTTCCCTTTTCTGGCTTCCTGTGTACAACTCAAGATAGGGATGCTTTGTCCACCCGACTGCCACCAAATTCTGCTATCAAAATGAAATCAAATGAGATTCTTGGGAGAGTAAGTAAGTCACTAAGTAAGTAGTGGTGTTGTTTCTTTATATACGACTACGTAGTTGTATTTTCATCTTCTTTTCTTCTCGTATATTTTGGATTCTTGTTTTTATTCAAGAAAACCCAATTTTTAGCTATATTTCTCTTTGCACTACCTTTTCAAAGCATCCATTTTCTTCCCCTTTCCTTTTCACCATCCTCCTAATACTAATAGATCCTCATCTTTATTCTCTAATTCATGCTTTGCTAATTCTGTGCAAATATGATACAACCCTTTCCCTTGTTATTGTTTTTCAATTTCCTAGCTTATTAAGTTAAGCCGAAGAAAATTAAGTCGCACCGCCTTCATTCCTATCGTCTTTTAACCGATTCTTTTTCCACCTCTTCTGCTGAAAAGATGAATACCCTTTTAGGGTTTTTCAAGATAGGGTTTCTTGGTGTTGTTAGATACTTGGGCATGAATTTTACCATGCACACGAGAAGCCCGAAAAGTGTTTGGTATGACGTCGTTTTGATTGTCTATAACTCCAATATCATTTTCCCATATGAACACCCATATAGTTATACAAAAAATGGTGCGGTCGATGATGGGGTAGGTGTCATGTAGGCTGAAGAAAATCACCTTTCAGGGTTTCACTCTCGACCAGAGTTGAATAAAAAGGAAAAATGGAAGGGAAAGAAAAGGTCGATATCTTTCGGCCAACAGGAAAATCCTCCATAGTGGCAACATCTCAAATCCTAGACCTCACTTTTGCTATATCCCTGTTGGAAGGTTAAACCTTCATTCTCTGAATATTTCTACTTTTGCTGCTGTCGATTCCATTAAAATCCTGCACATATATTTATATATATGGGAAAGAAAATGGACATTTTTTTATAGGAAGAATAGGCCTTTAAGCAAGATTAACATATAATACAAATTACAAAGTCAATTCTGGCAAGAAATCCATTTTATAAACTCCATGTTTTGATCAAAATCAAATATTTTTAAAAAATTAAGATTCGATCTTGGGATTAATCGTATTTTTTTGAACTCAATGATTAGAACGTGTACATACAAAGAATATGATTATTGGAATAATTCTAATCAACCCAATAATTAAAACTTTCAATGGTATTATATAGACCATGCAGATGTAATTAAACCATATATTATATAATTATTACGAACGCAGGTGCAATTTTTCTTGGCATGGGCCAACCTCGATTATTTCTTCTTCTTTTCTGCACATTTAAATATCTTAGCAGTTTCTACGGTTGATTATTATCATTATTATTTCATGATTTTTGATTAAATAATAATAATAATAGTAAGGAAAATGGTACGTTGATTTTTACCAGTGGAAGATTCCTGAACCTGAAAATTGTACCATCCCACCAATTATTCGAAATCATTAGCTGGCTGGATTTGTGGCCCATTTTTGAAATGTGAAGCCTACAAGAATCTTCATTACGAAATAATTAACCGAGCCATTAACTCATCATGCAGGTTTTGCGAGTGACTGCCAAGACTGTTGTTGTTTACGATCATTATTAAAATTAATTTATATCATATATATTTAAAATAAAAAATCGTGCTTGATTATCTTCGGAATGGAATGCCATCTGAAAATGTCAGTGTCTACAAACGACAAAAGCACTAAAAGCAGCTTGAAAAGACGTACGCCTATGGAACCATTTTTGAATTTCGAGACGTTATTTTCATCGGTTTTTTCTTTTTCTGCTTTTCCATTTTCATTTTTAAAACTCTGCCCAATAACGTATGGACGTCTACCCCAGGACTTCAGGTATCACCATTATTATAATCACATCCACCAGAAGGAAGTCGGAGGGATCCGACGGTTCCCAGAAACGCAGACGCAGTAGGAGTGGACGTAGAGAAAAGAAACTAAAGAAAAAACATGTGCATGTGCAACCATTGGGCAGATAACAGATCTCCGCTCCATCTTTCCGGGCCCTTACTGTCTCAGATAATGAAAAGGAGACGTTTGTTGATAATTGATGCCCTTTTTCGACATTTCCCCGTTATATATATATATATATATATATATATATATGATAAAATTATTATTTTTTTATTTTTAAAAATAATAAAACAGAGAAATATACTGTATACAAAAACATGAAAAAATCATAATATACTATAGTTAAGATATTATTTTTGTTGTCGTACCACAGTATTAATATTAATATTAATGGAAAAAATTAAATACCAAAAACAAAGGTGTTATTTTTTAAAATAAAAAAAAACCGACTTAACATGAATCTCCTTTTTCTGTTGACTTGCTTCGTTTGCATAGCCAATCAAAATTTGACTTGGGAAAATTCATAAATTGGCCTGCATTCAATTCGAGGGGACCTCTATAACCCAAATGGAATAATGGTCCGACTCAGCTGCACCGACAATTCCCCTAAATTAAAACTATCCGAATTGATTTCGAGAAAAATTTCTTAATTGAATTGATCTACTCTAGATTTCTAATTTCTTAGAATGTTCACGATTGAATATCAAAATAATTATAAAATATATATGTAAACAAGTGTGATGATCTCCAACTGGTTGATAATACTTGTAGAGAAAACAAATAAATATAATAATAGGGCTTGTGGGAGTTGATGGAAAGGCAAATATTCCATGAATGGTGTGTGGAAATGATATGTATGGAGACAATGGAAGCCATCAAAGCGCATCTTTAACTCTCTCTCTCTCTCTCTACCCTTTTTATAACGTTTTCTAAAGATTAAATAACTAGCAGGAAAGAAAATATCCTAGAAAGTCATAACCAGCAGAGAACCCCTAAAGAAAATCATATATAATTCATGAACTCTGGGTTTGGTATGAAGGTTTTGTCACATTCCGAGAACATTATTAATGTGATCATCTTGATCATGGCATTGTCCCAGTTCTCAACTCCAATGAGATCATATTCTAAATTAGTTTATACCCGAAAGCAAATATTATTTTATATATGTTAATATTTTTATATGTAATCTCCATGCCTCATCATGCATGTACTCGTGGCTAATCATAAGCAGGCACATGCAGTGTTTCCTCTGGTCAACCATGACTTGTCTATCGTTGAACCCTTTCAGCATTTCCTAATTATATCCTAATGCTTCCATGGCTGGACGGAAATTCTTTTTCTATTAGATGTTTATGACAGAAACCTTAATCCTAGTCTGCAAGAGAAAGGAACTCTGAAATCGGAGGTTATATCCTTTCAACTCATTGATCGCTGGTTTGGATAAAACGTTAAAGAGGGAATTAGGCTTGAGAGAATTATACGCTAGTGCTGGATAAAGAAACGAAGACCTTGATCCATAGCTGACATGCCTAGCCGAGGATAATAAACGTAAATAACATGGGTAAGTGTTGTAATGGTAGTAAATTTATTACAATAGGTACAAGGTTAATTATGCAATAAATACGGCAGTCCTTTTCTTCTTCTTCGTACTAGGAAAATAGCAACTTTTTTTTTGAAAATAAAGGAAAACAATAAACTAAAAATCCAAAATGAATATGTTGAATTAGGTGGCATTATGAAAACCCATAATAATAAAAACTATAACTAAATTCCCCACATAACATGAAAATGAATAAGCAATTAACATAGCCAAAATTTGCATGACTTGCCCTTTTTGAGGATTAAGTAAACACAAAAGGTGAGGCCGAAAGGTCCCCAAACAGATTGAAAAACTCATATCAACATATCTAGACGTAGTCATGGTGGCAGTATGAAGCATTTATAGATCAAGACCAGAGGTTAGGTTATTGGCCAGTCAAGAAGATCCGCCCATGTGGTTTTTGTCCAGGTTCATTGCGTTACACGAGTGTGCTAGTTAGTTTTCTTTTTTAAATTTAGGTAAATGGCACGCATTTTGTCTCCCTCTAGTGGCTGAGCTGTGGTCTTGGAGAATTGAATTGAACTCCTCTTCCCCAAATCTAACCTCATTAAAAATCAATCCCCACTTCATGTTTGTCCCCTCTTGGAAAGGGAATATTAAAATGGAACAATTAGATAAGATTTTTGGGTTTGATTGGTGGGGTCTTTTTATTTATTTATTTTCCCTTTCAAATTATAAAATGTGTGACGTTACTCCAATTTAACCCCACAAAATGGCCATTTCCTCAATCATTTTGCCCTTCCTTAGCTTCAAAAATAATGCCAAAAAGAGACGTACCGATTTCTCAGCAAGCAAACTTTGTATGGTTTATGCAGTTGAAAATTACTTGGAATTGCCAAACCCGTCCTTCCCTTCAATAGACCGGCCGTAACCTTTTCCCCCCTTCTTTTCGTTATTCTATTCTATACTCTCGAACCAATGAATGTATCGCCAAGTAGTCATCTTTCTTCCCTTTTATTGGTTGTCATGGACATGAAAATTTTCCCACAACATTCTTCTACATACAGCAAATGCATTCCACTGATTCCTTTTAGCTTCGTTGAGTTTCAGAGACGGTCGAATTATAAGAACGTAAACGAAGTCTCAGACATTCTGGCAGGCATCTCTTTAAAAGCACATTCAAGTAGGCCATATAATTAATTGTCATTAATGGCATCACTTGGAAGTAAAAGCAGAATATGGGTTTTCAGTTCTGCCAAGAGTTTATTTGCCAGATCACAGTACTGGCTAGAGGACCCAGATGAAATTGGTCATTAGAAATTAAAAAGAAAATGGCCCAACGCACCATTTTCTGAGGATATGTCACATTCCTCAGGTCAAGTACGCTAGAAAGATTGCATCATTGCAAAAAGATAATTGAACCGAGCAAAAATTGCAGCAGAGCCATGCATGTATCCATTCCCATCCAAGCCATTCATTTCATTTCTTAACACCCAAATTAAATGGACCCACGGCATTTATTTGTACACTTTCTCAAGCCCAAAAAAAAAAAAAAAGGTAAAAGAGAAGAGCTGTAATGTGGGTCATTCGTGATCCGGGCCGTCCATCTATAGGTCCGTTAATGAGTAAGCCATGACGTGATGCATAGCTCGTAAAAGAAAAAAAAAAAAACACATATATCATTACCATGCAAATTGCACTCGTATGTCTGAGGTGAAAAATAATTTTCCATGACCATAACCTTTTGCTTTCCCCTCTCCCTTTTCCTCCCAATTAGCAAACATGATTCAAGTAGTGGAAAAAAGAATACTTCTAGAGCTCATTCCTTTTGTGGGGATGCTATGTAATATTATATATTTAATGCTGATTAGGTTATGATCAAAGAATGGAGACAGGAAATATAAACAAAAACAAGCATTAAGAGATAATTAACTGACATGATTAACAACAGTAATTGTCGGCAAACCCATATTTTAACCCGTTGTTTCACTCTCTTATTAACCTTATGAAATTTATGTCTGCCATTATTTCTTAGTTAATATATATATTCAACAAATCACTTTCACACTATACTGCTTCTTAACTGTAAACAATAACATTATAAGATTGAGATGGGCTGATCCTTTCTTTCTTTTTTACTTGCTTTTTCCTTGAAAAGAAGACCAATTTCCTTTCCGGGTCACCCTCAACTTAATTTCTTAGTTTAAGCTCTCTCTCTATATATATATATGTTTGTCAGCCGTTTGAGGGACAAACACCCATTCCCTCCAGAAACTCCCAAGAATTTCCCCCTTAGCAAGTTATTTTTATTTATTCGATATGGTATAATATTTAAAAAGAATTCAATGTCTAATAATGTAGAAGTGTTTATGAAGTAATATTAAGAACTTGATTAAAAACGAAAATAGCAGCCAAGGATGCAAGGGCAGGGAGGGCCAGACGCAGCCATTTTTACTTGAGCTTGGGATGTTAAAAATGCGGGAATGGCCCCCACAGGCAATCTAATTTGCTGAAGGGTTCAGTTCAATGATTGCCTCGAGAAAGCTGCCCTTTTATGTTTCCTCTATATATTATTCATATAAAATCTTTTTACTGTTAATAGAAAAGAATAAAAATAAATAAAGGTTGGGAAAAAGAGAGAAATAACACGTGTGCGTCGACCTCAGGAGGTGGGTCCCGTCAACTCCCGATGCCAACTGTAAATCCAGCGCAACCTCTCCTCATCCGTACTTCCACGTCAACTACTCCATTGCTGTCACCACCTCATTGGTTACTCTTCATCCAAACACAAGCAGCTTCTGTTTCGATCCCGCTTGTTAATTATTGCCACTTTTTCCCTGCCACAGGAAAAAAGATTTCATGTTTATTTATTTATTTATTTATTCGGACAAAATTCGAAACACAATTCGCAAAATTCATACGTAGTACGACCGATACTATGATTTGGTCCTACGAGTAAATATTATCATCGTTATTAGCTTCGATGGGAGAGTTTACCAGAATAATTGTTCATTAAGTATCAAATAATTGTACATATATTCTTATAATTGGCTGGATTCATTGGGGGTGGGGGGGGAATATATATATATATATATATATATATATATATAACGAAAGAAAAATAGAAACAAGTGGTGGGATTTTAGAATTGTTTCTGTGATGCTTGAAAATGTACAATGGTACAACAATAATGAGAGAGGGGCCTCCAGGGAATCATTGAGGGGTCCAATATGAGTTGGGAATCTAGCGGATGAATATGGATATAAAGAGATCATGCATACATACATATAAATGAAATGGGGTTTTGACGATGAGAGGAGCAGCAGGAGGAGGAAGAAGACGGAGATGGACCTAGTTCATTGCATATAATTTCTCGAGTGTACGGTCGGTTACTATGCAGAAAGACCAGTATCAGGAGATGGGGTCCTGGCGGCGATTTCCAAATATCCCCATTTGAAAATGATATGGATTTATGTTTTTATTATCGATGATGATGATCACTCACTCCCCCTCTTTCATTTCTTTTCCAACACATTTCTCTTCTTCCCACCATACATTTAATGTATATCTTATATGTTTTCAGAGCTGCATCGCTGTCCACACGACTGGGTTTGTCCCATTACTATCTATCTAGTTTACGTCTATACTTCCTTCTTTTAATAATACTACATCTACGTATAAATATATATAAATATTCACCGTTTTTCTTTATTTCCCTATGCGTTTCGCCAAAAAAAATATCTGGATTTAAGAAACCAAATAATTAACTTTCTTCTACAGCGTTGTTCTTACAAAAGCCTCTCTTCGGACAAACTAAAAGGCCGGTCGGCGACCCTACTTCCTCCCCACTATTACCATCCTCCACTGCATTACAGTGAGAAAATCATGTCGTGGAAACGAAGATGATACCATGAAATAAGGTGCTAGGCCAAATTTGGCCATCTGCGACAACATAGTGGGTGTCCATTTCATTTTTTTAATGGATTTTTCAAGATCAGAATTATGGTATTTGTATGGTTGAATTAATAAGTTTAATGAAAACAGATTGAACACTTTTACATAATAATAACAATTAATATTAAAATGTCGACTATAATATAAAAAGCCTTTTCTTCCCCCTTTTTTCATGGTGAGCACCAAGCACAAACCTTAGTCTGCTAATACCATTATTAAAGAGCTGAAATTTGTGTGAAGATATATGCCATCTTTTTGGGTGGCTATATCTTACAGATTGGAAAGATATAGAATGAGTGAATACATATTAGACCCATGAAAGTTAGTTTCTGACATGAAATCGGATTACTCATCAACTATATTCCATACTTATCATCATCTCTACTCTATAATTTAACAGTGCTAATCACTAATAATTTATTTACATAAATATATTATTTCAAAAAAATCCATCAATTTTATATTTTTGTAATATAGTTAATGTAACGAACATAAATTTTATTTTTCTTTCCAAAAACACGAACTTGAAACGGAATGGACCTAAATTACTTTAAAAGAAACAAAAGGGGGTGACAAGATGATGGGATATCAGTGAATTGAATGTGAAAAAGATAATGATTTAAAAGATTCTAATAATGAACATGTAGTTGAAAAATGAAGAATCATCATCCATATGTCCTTGAAATAAGAAAAATAAATTTAGAAAAAAAAAAAAGCTAAAAGAATTCATACTCGATTATCTTTAATCCATCTCTTTCAACGTACAAAAAAAAAAAAAAAAACAGAGAGAGAGAGAGATGACAGCCAATTGACAAGAAAGATCAACCATCAACTTTGGGCATAATGGGATTAGACATTGTGCTAAGTCGTCATTAAAATTCACTAATAATTTTGCTTTGGAGCTAAACTTGTCATTTGACAACTTTCTTTAGCACTGCCTACGCCTTCTGCCTCAACTTTGATGTTACGCTCCAATATTAACATCCCCTCCCGTGACCCACTCCATCCTCCTCCCACGCTCCCTTATATGTCACTATATCTATTTAATTAAATAATATATATATTAAAATTTAAAAAATCATCTAAACCCCATTTCATGAAATAATTAAAAAAAACAATATTTTTATATTTATTTTTACTATTTTTCGAAATTTATCTGAAAATGAACACTTGCTCTTTGGTATTGATTTCTTTGCTTCACAATAAGATAATGTTGATTGCTTTTCAATCTCATCCCACATTTTCCTGTAATTTGAAATTTAATTAAAAAGTTAATAAAATATATAATATAGTTGATTACAATTTATCTTTATTAGTTGTATTTTAAAAAATGAGTGTAATGATAGTCATTTTGAAAGGAGTTGAAGTAATAGGCCCGTTAAGAATCCGGTTAAGAACATACCCACATGTATCTTTGTGTATTTTTGTTAAACCTTGATGTGAAATTCATTTATTTAGCTTTAATAATGTCGTAAATAGCAAAATATCTCATGAACCTTTTCTTTTTATATGATTATGATTATGATTATTATTATTATTATTTGATCAATAGTGCCACCTTCTTTCTTAATCCACAAATTCAAACACCATAATAAGAACACTTACTATTACTGCCATGACCCTTTATGAAATCTCCATATACAGTCCAATCACAATGAATATGGAGCTTCTTGGCAGGAAATATCTTTGGTGAACCATAAAAAGCAACATCGTTTGTAAAGGATATCTAAAAAGCGAAAGACAGCATCTTAAAGATGGGATTAAAGTGAAAACACTTAATTAATGAACTCTTAATTATATATAAATATATTATATTTAAAGAAAAAAGAGCAAACAACTGTAGCAAAAGAAGGGCTTGTCAAGTGATTGATTTGAATAGCATGGTTTGTGCCTCTTTACGAAGAATGTAATTAATTGATATCCTAGCCTTTTTTGGTTATAGTGGGGAATCATCATAGTCAACTTTCATCCAAGATTACATCATTGACCTCGATTAAGAAGATAATTAGTCCCCTTAATCATCCATTACAAATACATTGTCTCTGCCATAATCTATAGATTCGGTAGGCAATGAGTTAACAGTCCAATCAATCCAAATGGTTTTGACATTAATGCTTAACAGATATTTTAATTAGCTAAATCAATCAATCAATTAATTTCGTCTGGCGTCACCATCTAATTACTGCAGTATGCTTAAACTTAACAACACGTTATGATTAAACCCACCCATCATTTGATTTGATTTATTGTTTAATCTCGGATTTTCAATTTACTCTCCTCTAATCATTTTGCTTACGTGACTTTCTTCACCTAACGCAGACTTCTTTTTTCTTTTATATTTTTTTTTAATTTTTCCAAAATTAATATCTATTTTAAAACCCTTTTATAAAGTAAGAATTCAAATATTACTACAAAATATAAAATCAAATT
>CANYBF010139988.1:0-25042 GCA_948192965.1 Dalechampia spathulata | reverse complement strand
TCTTATGGCAATCGGAAACAAGCCGAAAGTGGCTTAACACATAAAACTAGCACTAACCTCAAACGCAAGCAACCTCTAGTTCAAGTCTGTGATCCTGTCTCTACCCGTAGCTAACTTCTTTCTCACGTTCTCGGACGCTCGAGATGTTTAGAATCGATAAGCGGAAGATTTGGTAAGGGTTAGGGGTGTTTAGTTTAGGAAAAAGGGAAGGAAACTAAGTAAAAACCGTCTGTTTTAACCCTTAAAAAGTCAAATTAAAGACGCGTACGGCCGTACGGACATTGGTACGCCCGTACCGACCCCAAAAGCCTGACAAACCCAAAAACCTGCGAGTTGCCGTACGGCCGTACCACCTTTTGGTACGCCCGTACGGGTACTGTTCATCTGACAAACGAAAATTTTCCTGTGAGCAAATCTGATTCCTGCGAGTTGCGGTACGGCCGGACGCCCTTCTGGTACGCCCGTACGCACTCGAGGCCCTCAATTCCCTGTTTCTGCTCGCCTCGTACGACCGTACAGCCAAACCGTACGCCCGTACCACTCACTAAAATCACACAACCTACCTTTTGGCAAGCCAAACTCATCTATAACCTGTCCCAACACTTATACCAACCTAAACACACTACCAAAATACCCCTTTACCGTATCGCGGGGGCTCCGCCCTCGCACCCCCGACCTAAAACTCACGAATTTCCCCCTGATGGGCAGATGTTGTCGCTCCGCGCCGTTCGCTCGTTACGCTACGCTCCATTCGCTCTCTCCGCTCCGCTCCAACATCTGCCCCTTAATCAGTATATAAGCTATACCCAGCATAACGCATACCCAATCACATACACAAGTTGTCCCTCATCCAACCGAGAAGACACGCTTCCCAACAAGGCGACGACACACAAACAAACCTATAAATACATACATACACATTCAATGCAACATAAATACCTAACATACATCATGAAATACGAGCATTCCTTACCAAAGACGTACACATTCACATATACGCAATGCACATATATCCCTAGACACGTATATACGTATAACTCCTAGGGTCTCGAATGTGGGTGTAACATAAATAATTTTATATCTTTAACATAAGCCATAAGTAAATTATATAGATTTATTTTTATTTTATACTAAATTATTTATAGACAAATAAAATTATCACAAATTCTAATATATTATATAAAAAAAGTATATAATAGAAAAGCATAAGGCATAAGATAGAATTTCAAAAAGGAATTTATGGATGATGCAATAATAAGAAAAAATCATAATGCTACTTCTGTAAATGTAAGCATGCATGCATGCATGTCACTTGGAGACGTGCTCATGTCATATCAGAAACGAGGTTTGCAATTCCTAATGACATTAAATTTAATTTGGGAATCATGTTTATTTATGTGGTTAGGCTCACTTATTTCGACTGACAGCAAATTCCGAAATCAAAACTCCCTCATTTTGTGGAGTTAATGATGGAGATGTAGACATGGTAGGCAATGGAGCAGACCATATGATGTTTACAATTCCTTTCGCAATAGCCAGGGCTACCTTTTTCAACATGGTTTTAGGTTCATTCAATTAGATCCGTATTATTAATTCATTTGAATTCGTGATAATCAAATTTATATCAATTTATTATTAACATGATAAAAATTAGATTAGACCATGAATTGATTTGTTAATTCATTTAAAATATGATTTTTAAATTAGATCATATCATATTAGATTTAATTTATTAATTTTTTAAAAAATTATGTTATTTTAATCTTATTTTATTCCTTAATTATATTTATTACATTATTTAGATCATTTTATATCATAGGAATCATTTCATGTTAAAAATGTCAAATTGATTTATTTAACACATAAATTAATTATGTTAAATTTAATTCAGATTTAATTAATATTTAAATTCGGATTCATGTAATCCAACCATAATCCATGAACTACCAACTGGATTTACAATCTTCCCATTCAGCTTGCATGAAAATTTCGGTGTGTTTTTGCATAGCGTGTGACTAAAAATAGAAATGAAAGCATGCAATGAAGATGATAATGATTATGTGGATAGAAATTAGACAAACATTTAATGGATAATTAAGCTTTTAAATTATAGATTTATCCATCATTCATTTTGATTAATTTATGCATCTTTTATATTTTATATTTATAGTTCATGTGATATTATATTTTCTTTAAATACAAGGATATATATTTATATTTAGAGGTAGAATTAGAAATTTAAGATCAAGGCTTGATTAAAGGTGACTAAGATTAGATTAGAATGAGAAATTAGCATGTAACGTTGAACTAAAGAGATGGTTAGATTATCGTAAAAAGTGGAATTGAAATCTCAGCCTTGCCTCCACCATCATTTGTATTTGGAGATTGAACTCAAGTAGGAAAATTTAGAGAATAATGTTGCTCTATCCATCCATCCCTCTTTCCGGCTCCATGTTGAAGCCGACATGGAAGCAAAGCACAGGCCTTGAGAAAGAGAGGTGAGTGTCCGTCTCCAAGTCGTTGCCCTGAAAATAAGGTCAATCAGATAGTTATGGATGTGAATTCAGACAACGTCGTTGCCTTCGCCATGTTGAAAGAGAAATAAATGTCGACTAATGGCAAAAGGCATCATTTGGCATCAACAAAATATTGAATTCAACTCATCTTTATTTCAAAATCCAAAAACCCTACTTTAAACTTATTTATATTTTTATATCGATGAAATCAATTAGTGGGCAATTTCTATATTTGGTATAAAAAAATTTGAAAATTCTTTATTTAGTATGAATCAAAAAAATATTTTCAATGAATTGACCGTCATTTTAACTGGCGACCAATGATGTGTCATTAACGTGACATTAAAAGTCAAATAAATTAAATATGACCGCTGGTAAAACCAGCAAGCAAGTGAGTGGCTCAATTTCCCCAGCATGCCTGCCTCTCATATCCCTTATACCTTATAGTAATTATAATAATAATAATAATAATAAATACATAACTAATTAATAATACAATATAACTAATATAATACAATCTTAAATATTACATTATTAGTAATATCAATGTTAAAATTATTATTAATTAATAATATTGTTAATAATTATTATTTATTAATATTAAAATTATTAATATTAATATTAATATTAGTATTATTAAAATTAGTCTAATATAATACTATACTAATAATAATTAATAATATTAGCAAATAAAATGAAATAATTATATAATATACAATACTACTAATAATTATTAAAATTATTAATATTAATATTAATTAAAATTATTAATTAATATTAACATTATTATTAATTAATAATTTTAATTAATATTAATATTAATAATTTTAATATTAATAATTTTAATAATTATTAGTAGTATTGTATATTAAAATTATTATTAATTAATGATAATAATATTATTAATTATTATTAATATTAAAATTCATATAATATAATACAATACTACTAATAATTAATAATATTATCAAATACTAATAATAATTTCATGTAATCATTTTTCATCATTATAATATAATTATTTCATTTTATTTGCTAATATTATTAATTATTAGTAGTATTGTATTATATTAGACCAATTTTAATAATAATAATAGTAATTTTAATAATACTAATATTAATATTAATAATTTTAATATTAATAAATAATAATTATTAAAAATATTATTAATTAATAATAATTTAATATTGATATTACTAATAATGTAATATTTAAGATTATATTATATTAGTGATATTGTATTATTAATTAGTTATGTATTTATTATTATTATTATTATTATTATTATTACTATAAGGTATAAGAGATATGGGAGGCACGCATGCCGCTGGTTTTATCAGCGGTTATATCTAATTTTGTTTTACTTTTAATAAATGTAATTAGCCGCCAGTTAAAATGATAGCCAACTCAGGAAACACATCAAATTGAGAATTTTTTTTGATTCATATTAAATAAAGAATTTTTAAATTTTTTTACACAAAAAAGCAGAAATTACCCTCAACTAGTACCATATATTAAGGAAGCTTTTCGATGTAAAAAAATAGTCTTATTTTATATTAAGTATAAAATAAAGAAATTAATAAATATTTTTTAAATTAGTCTGGTTATAAGAGGTGATGTTTGTGGTTTTAAAAAATATTTTGATAATATCTAACCAGAAAAGTTAAATTATTTTTTCGAAATAGAAAAAATATTAAAAATTAGAAATTATCAAATGTGAATGATCTTTTCCTTTCGTATTTATCAAAATACTGTATACCCAATAAATAAAATTTTTTAATTTTTTAATTTTTGTATAATTAATTAAATATGAAAATCCATGAATAAAATATTTTTGATAATTAATTATTAAATAACAGTTTTTGGAAAAACAGGATAATTAAACCAGACCATTATTTTTTTCAGGAAAAATTAAAAGGTACCTGCGCCCTCTGAATAAGGGCAGGGCAACACTTTTGTCCTTTAAAGTTGGGTCAGCAAACTAATATTACAATTGAAATTGTTCCAATTGAAAAATTAAATTAAATCATAAATTTGATTTAATTTAATTTTAAATTTTAAATTTAAAAAATATTTAATTTGATCTAAAAAATTAAATTTTTAATTTAAAAATTAAAATAATCAAAAAATAAATAAATCAAAAAATTATAAATTTTTAAATTTAAAATGTTTTGATTTAATTAAATTTTATATATTAAAAAAATTCAATTCAATAATCAAAATTTAAATTTGAAATAAAATTTCAATTTTACTGTTTTCATCTTTTTGGTAATTATGTATTGATTTTCATTCACTTTTGTTAGATCCTATATTTTGATGTATGAGTCACGTGTGAGTCAATTTAAGTTATTTGTAAGTTTTAGTAGCATTTTTGTGTTGGTTCGGGCGTATCGATTTTGGTACGGGCGTATCAAATGGCTTAGTTGAGTGGTACGACCATACGGTTGACTGTACCTAGTTAAAATTGTTGTATTGAGTTTGGTACGGATGTATTATTGGGTGGTACGACCGTACATGAGCTCGCAGGAAAATGGTTTGTCAGTAAACCCGTTTTGGTACAGGCGTACCAATGATTGATATGGTCGTAGAAAATTGGTTTGGTACGGGGGTACCAAGTAATGGTACAACCGTACTACATTTCCCTCTCATTTTCTAACAGTAAAATTTGAATCCGTATGGGTGTACATGACTGGTATGGCCGTACGTGACTTAAGAGAAATGTTTTAAACCCTTTCAAACGACTATTTTGTTAATGCAATTTTTCATATCTTTCATTCTAACTGCTAGTTCTTGCAAAGCAACTTACTTTGAGCCTTGATTATCAATTACAAGTAAGTTCAATTTGCATTTGTGTATTAAGCTATCAAATACTCTCCTTTATTGTATTCCCACAACCTAGGTATTAGATTTTGTATTTGTGGGATTGGTGTGTGACTAATCTTTAGGGATTAAGTTGTATTTGAAAGCTTGTAAAAGTTTGAGTGTGAGCCTAAAAAATACTGGGATTATTGGATTTATTTGTGGAATCCATTATGTAAATTGATTGAGAATTAGTGGAATCCTAAGTTGAGACTTAGGAGAAAGTGGACGTAGGCAAGAGTTTGACCGAACCATTATAAACTGCACGTGTTGTCTTCTGCAAGAGGATTTTCAATTTTCTTTCAAGATTCATTTCTTTATGTTTTTCTTCATTCTTTTTAATTAACTATAATTTCATAATTATGTCAATAAATAGTAGTTGTATGTAGCTCTCAAAATCAACTAAGCTATTCAAACTTCCATATTTTAATATTCCTTCCAATTTATTTAATAAAATTTATTTCATATATATTAAATTTAAATTAAATAATAATTAATTTATTTGAATTTATAAGTTATTTTGTTAATAAATTCATGAACTAGTTTATTAATTAAAATAAAAAATCATTTTATTTAGATATATAATTTTATAAATATATAAATTTTTTAATCTAATTAATGTAAAATTGTAATTTTTTTGACGAAATACTATAATTATTAACAAATTTTTATATTTTTAAATAAAATAATAATTTTTTATTTTTATAATTTATATTTATTAAATTTATTAAAACTTAATTGAACTCGTAATATATGTCACAATTTAAAAAATTCAACTTAAGCTTGAATTGATTTGATACGATGAATAGAGATTATTAAAATTTTAATTAATTATACAGTTTTTATTTTAGATTAACCATTTAAAATTAAAGAATAACTAGATACTTCAATTTTAATTTATTAATTTTAATTAAAATAATTATAATGGATTGAATAGCTTTTAGCATTTAATTGAAAAAAGTGATAATAAGAGAGGAATATAAATTAATCTTAAATTTGACTAATCAACTTTAAATTCAGTTAAAACTGTTCAAATAACATTATAATTTTAAATATATTATTTAAAGGCAATAATAATCCATAAATATATTTATCATTGTATAAAAAAAATTCACTGCTAATTCTACGAAATACCAATGGATATTTGAATATTATATCTATGGTTAACATTAATTGTATATTATTAAAATGTATTATAATATTAATAATTAATGTTGAAGTGAAAAATTTCTCCATGCTATGATTGGATTTTGTCTCTCTTTCTGTTCGACAACTAGTGCAAAGAATTCATCTAGATTGTCTAGATTTCATCTTTATCTCTTTATATTTCTACAGTATATCCATATGAATCGTTATAAATATATCATTATAAAAAAAATTTTTAATTAATTTTTAATAATCAAAACTAGACTTATATATATATATATATTTATAGTTATAATATAATAACATGTACTTCCCCTACAAATTTAATTAACAATGACATTAAAATGTGGGCATAAATTTGAGTAGGTGCCTTGGCAGGTTGATTAAATACTTTATCAAAAAAGTGGTCCTCTGTTTATAGACTTTCTAGAATTTTAAAGTTTTATGTCTTTAAAAGTGAATTTTCACTTATTATTATTATTATTATTATGGTCATATTCAGACTCATTCATTATCACTCTTTTTTATTATTATTTTAATAAAAATTCAATGATTGATGAATTCAAATTTTAAGATTTTTTTATCATGTTATAAAATTATTATTTTGTAATCATTGTATTGGTAATTATGATTGGAGAAAAAAGAAACCTTATCATCTATATAAATGGCGTTATTGTGATTACAAGAAGACACAGAGGGCTCTGTAGTTATTATGACTTGTATATAAAGCAAACACCTGGTTTGATGGAATCTTGCGACGCACAACCCACAAGATCCTCTCCATCACTTCAACTCCAAGTAATCTAAAAACATGGCGACAATTCAATCAACAGCAGCAACGTGCTCGATGTTTTCCCGACCATCTCTCCTCCTTCCGGATCCCGATTACAAGCCTTCCCTGATCAAGACACCATTTTCTGCAGTTGTACCAGCTCCCCTTATCAGATTCACAAGAATTAATGTTCAGATGACCCTGGAAACGATTCATGAAGAAGAAGAAGAAGAAGAAGAAGAAGATGAGGATGATCATGATGATGAAGAAGAAGGAAAAGAATGCGTGGGGATTGGTGGGGGTTTCTGTTCATCTTCTTCGTCAATCTTGTGCATGCAGACTGGCAGTAACAGTAGTTGTTTCTTGTTGCATGGTCAAATGCCATTGTCATCTTACAACAATCATAAGTTGGGATGTGCTTAATTTGTTCACATACGACAATTCTCATTTCAAGTATTTGTATTCTGAAATTTGAAAAAAAATAATGAAGGACTTGCTATGTTATTTTTGTTTATTATTTTTTAACACTTATGTAAATAATATTTTACACTTAGATGAGATTAAAGAATAATTCATTTAATTAATAATTCATTTAATGTTCAGTAATAATATTATAATTGTGTTATTAGAGGATATTATGACAAATTAATTTTTTAATTTTTAGAGATTATGTGTTATCTTTGTCTATTTATTTTAAGTATTTTTATTTAATTAATAATTTAAATAATAATATTATTAAATATTTTAACTTTAAATCAATATTTAAATAATTAAATATGAATAATTAATAATTAATATTAAATATTAATTATTTAACTAACAATTACTAAAATAATTAATTATTACCATAACCATTGAATTTTTGAATATGATCAATAGATGATATATATATCAATCATATATATGCATATTTTTAGAGAATAAAAGAAAATTTTGATGGTATAATAATAATAATAATAATAATAATAATAATAATAAGCCTTCTTTTAGTGGCATTTTGGTAATAATAAGCTCTCCCCTTAAACCCAACCAAAACCCAACCTTTATCCCTCCTCCTCGTCCTGTTTTGGGATTCTTCAAAACCCTAAAAATCAAAAACCCTAATTCTGCACTTAACCACCACAATTCAACGCCATGAGTCTAATAGCAGGTTCCTATGAAAAATTCATTTGGGGTTTCAAGCTCAAACCTTCTAAAGGAACCCTAACCCAACTCTTTTCCTACCCATCACACCTCTCCCCAATTACAAGCGCTGCTGCTGCCGGTCCCGTCGCCGCATCCGGTTCAACTGACGACACAATTCACGTCTATGATATCTCATCGGCCTCATCACTCGGCTCTCTACACGACCACGCAGCTTCAGTCACTGCCCTCTGTTTCTACACTCCGGCATCGCTCTCATTCCCTCGCAACCTAATATCCGCTGCAGCCGATGGCGCAGTGTGCATATACGACGCCGATCCTTTTGTTCACTTGAAAACAATTTGGGCTCACAAGAAAGGTGTGAACGACCTCACCATGCATCCTTCCGGAAAGCTAGGGCTTACGGTCGGGAGAGATGAGTGCTTGGCGATGTTGAATTTGGTGAGAGGAAGGAGGAGTTTTTATTGTAGATTAGGGAAAGAAGCGAGTTTGGTTAAGTTTGATTTGGATGGTGAAAGGTTTTTTATGGTAACAGAGGATAAAATTGGAATTCATCAATCTGAAGATGCTAAATTGGTGAATGAACTTGAATCTTCAAAACGTGTGCTTTGTGCTGCTCCTGGAGAGGTTAGTTTATTTTTTCTTTCTGTTTAGGAACTTGCTGAACTTTTAAATTTTTTTGGGGATTATATAACATAGTTCAAGTTTTCAACTTTAGGCTTACATAATTAGACAATTTCTCTGTCCCCGTAATTAAACCTGATTTCAGAAGAAAATTCCTGTTTGCATTGGACGTTGGACATCATGA
The DNA here is from genome assembly GCA_948192965.1 of Dalechampia spathulata. Classification (NCBI taxonomy): domain Eukaryota; kingdom Viridiplantae; phylum Streptophyta; class Magnoliopsida; order Malpighiales; family Euphorbiaceae; genus Dalechampia; species Dalechampia spathulata. Next base: position 15,797 of record CANYBF010139988.1, on the reverse strand, counting down.
GAAAGAGCTTTATGTTGTTTCTAATTTCATCGTCTCTCGGAAATTCCTATGTAACTATGTCATCCTTGTGTTTTGCAAGTTTGTTTGATGATTCATTTCTTTGATTTTGTGAGAAGGGGGTAATGGGTTCAAGCCGTGGGGACATCTGAATGCAGGGGGAAGACTGCATTTTTATGTGCCTAGCCTATGCCTCTGCTAGCTAACGGGCACCTTGGCTGTTGCTGCTTACTAAGGAATGAGTCTTCGCATGATGAGACCCTTCTTTTCTTCCACAATTAACTGTTTCTCTTTTGTATGAGCTGCATGGTGTTGCATGTAATTACTTGAGGGCTGAATTTCGGAATATTAATATTGCTTTTTTTGCAGTGATGGTTTGGTTACTTTCCTTAAAAGAGTTACTTTGATAATTTTTGTAATGATTGTTTTCTCTACTCTATATCATTTAATCTCAATAATTTTTAACAGAATGGGCTTCTGTTTACTGGTGGTGAGGATCGGAACGTTACAGCATGGGACACAAACAGTGGCAAAGTTGCATATTGCATCGAGGGAGCCCATTCTACTCGTGTGAAAGGTATTGTGGTGCTTACTAGAAATGATGGTGCTATTGATGATCCGTATTTGTTGGCATCTGCATCATCCGATGGTATTATACGTGTTTGGGATATTCGCATGGCTGTGAAGGAGAAACCAGATCCATTGGCTGAGACCAACACAAAATCAAGACTGACTTGTCTTGCTGGATCATCGCTTAAATGTGAGTGATGAGCTTATTTCATCAACGTGCTCCTCATTATTGAACGACACAATATGTTAACTACCTGTCACAATCTCATCCTTCTTTATTATGACTGCTTAATTTCTTGTTATTTGAAGGGATATTGCTGCCTTTTATTTCTTGTAAATGCTCAACTATTATCTTCCCAATTTTTACATGCTGTAATTGCAATGGCAGTTTTAATCTTGAAAAAAATTAAAATGATGGTAGTAAGTCTAATGTTAATGTCTATTACTTTGGCATCTTGTAAATGATTTGGTTGGGGGTGAGACTAATATCTTTATTAGTTGCTTCAAGTGGAAACGCAGACTCTGTCTGTGTTACCATGTTGCTTAAAACGAAGATCGGTTCTTATCTTGCTTTTCTTTGTTGCAGCTCTTAAACGACCTCAGATGGGAAAGAATGTTACCACAGAAAAACTCGAGACAGCAATGGAAGAATCTTATGATTAATGGATTCATCATGGAGGAAGTTAAGTGTCATGATTTTACCATCATCTCTCTTGAATTATTGAGAAACAAACTTCATATTACCTTTTTTTTTTTGTTAGGTTAAAATGATCCAACAAATCAATTTTGACAAAAGAAAAAAAGTTTGTTAATGTTAACTCCTGTCGGCATATGGTTCATTTGTTAGTGTTATACAATATGATATGTTCTACCTTGTGACTTTTGGCTGAAGCTCCGTGTAGCCTTGTAAAGGGTGAAGTCCGACCTTCATATTAGCTTTGATTATCTAAAACGTTTTTCACGTATTTCACAACAAGATAATATCTTGATATGTTAATAGTTTATGTTTGTTTTGGTGTAGTAGCTTTATGTTCTGTAACTTTACCATTTCAAGTACTAAGAAAGCTTTATCATAGCTTGTTAAATGGTATGGTAATGAAGGTAGATAGATTTGAGAATCTCGATTTACCCTCCAACTAAATTATTTTAAACATTTCGACTACAGTTACCTTGTTGAGTTCCCATCAGGAAGTTGAAATTTGCTGCAAGAAACAAGTTCCCTGGTGCTCATAAATTGAAACAAGTTTGAGCATTCTGACAGTCGATTAAGAAGATTCATCAAGGCAATCACTTCATTCCATTGTAACTACTACTGAAGGAAAAAATAATTCTTGTGAATGACAAAATAATGGGCAAATGTTGGTATTAAGCATCTTCACAATTGATGCCTTCTGATAAGAGAGTGTCTGAAAGAAAGTCAGAAGAGCTTTTTGTTTTGAAATTTCCTAATTTAAAGTTTTTTAAATTGCATTTTTTCTCCCTTTTTTTTATTTATTCTTATAATATTTTTTAACTTACCTTTTTCTCATTATTTTTTTTGTTAATTACTCTCAATCAATTTATTTTTTTTCTTAAGTCAAACATCATAACATCTACATTTAATCAAAATAATATTGAACAAATCATAAAACTTCAATTATATTGAACAAATCATAAAACTTCAATTATATGTATTTTATATTTTCAAAAAATTAATAATAAAAAATATGTATTAATTATATTTTAATTACATATATTTTAAGTATACTTAATGGAAAAATCAAAATGAAACAAAATATAAACATTTAATATATATTTTAATTATAAAGTTATGTAATAATATATATTTTAAGTAAATAACAATGTATATATGTTTAATATTAAACAACAAAAAATTTATAATTCTTTCTTCTAGTTTTATATTATTCTATATTCATATTGTATATTATATATTCAAAACTTTATTGATATATATTATAAAATATATATCGATTTAGTTTGATTTAAAATTAAACTATTTTTCTTTTAAAATTTATATTAACATAACTCAAAAATAAATATTAAATATACTTTAATTATGTATATCTTAAGCATACTTATAAATATTTAATTTATATTTAATTGTAAAATTATGTAATCATATAAATTTTAAGTATACCTATTAGTATACACTATAAAACTATATAAATTTATTCTGATTCAAAATTAAATTATTATTTTTTTAAAATTTATACTAAGATAACTCAAAATATATCAACTTATTTAAAAATTAAATGTATATATCAATTAATCTAAAAAAATAAAAAAGAGGATTTAACTTTCATAGTATAATTATCTATAACATTATATTCTTCATAATCAAATTTAATTTTAAGATTATACAATTATCAAAAAAATAAAAAAATACATAGTAAATAGAATTTAGAAAATATTGAATATAATTTTTTTATGTATTTCAATTATAATTTAAATTTTAAAGTTGAAGCAAACATTAAAAAGAAAATTTATCATAATCTTATATACATTCATTAATTAATATATAAATAAATATATTTTTATTATTAATATCATCATTAATATATGAAATCCCAAATAGGCAACACAAGAATTAAACAAGAATTAGAGAGAACAAAAATGGAATACAAAAAATTTATAGTAGTTCGACCAACAAATGCCTACATCCACTTTTCTAAGAATCAACTTAGGTTTCCACTAATCTTTCAACAAAGATTACAACTATAGAATCACAATTCTAGTAATCCTCAAGTGTTTTCTAAAAGCTCATACTAAACCCTTACAATGTATTTTCCTAAGGCTCATACAAAATCTCATTCAATCACAATCTCTCCTTATCTTTCAAAACATAAGTCAAGAGAAAAAGAAAGATTGAAAATCCAAAAAATCCTTGTTAAGGGATTTACAACTCAAGAAATTAAGAAATACATAAATCATATAAAAATGAGCTCAATAAAAAAATTAATAATCAATGATTGATTTCTTACCTTCAATAAGATTAATTCATAATAATATAAGTTTTCTCTAGCTCAAATGATTGTTGAGGATGAAACAAATGCAAAAAGAATCGTTTTAAAATATTTTAAAATAATGCTAAAAAAGTTGTTTTCAGTAAGCGTACGACTGTATGCGTAGGTGGTACGATTATACCATAACCTAAACCAGTTTAACAAAATTGGACAATAGCATTTGTATGGCTATATAGCTAAATGGTACGTTTGTATCAAATCTACCGTCAAAAATATAAACCAAAACAAATTTCTAAAAAGCTTTATGGTAATGGTATCATACATAGCCTGAAAATTACTAAAATATGTCAAAATTCAAATGAATTGCTTGTAAACATTAAAATTAATAATCATGAGTCAACCCAATTTATCAATAACATAAACATAGTTTGTTAATATTAAAATTAAAATTAAGAACCCTAATGTCTAATAATAATTATCAATATTGATTTTAAAAAATAGACATTTATGTAAAAAATTTTATAAATTATCTAAATATACGATATAATATTTTATAGAGTTGACAATTTAGAAATTTTTTTAAAAAAAGTGGGCAGATTTGAAAACATTTCTTTTTATTTTATAATATAATAATATCTTGTTGTTTTTAAATTTTTATAAAAAATTTACATTTCTTATAATAATGATGATTTTTTATGTTAAAAATATATTAAACTTAAAAATTATATTTAAAAAGCAAAGTATTTTTTGGAATTTTTTCCTTTTTCACATTTTTGAAAATTTCCCTTTGATTTTTACAACCACACGTGACTATTTTAAGTTTATAAGTTTCTTCTAAAAACATACATTTTTACTTTTCTTTTATCAAATTTGTTATCTTAAATCTACTTTTCAAAAAAAATTATTGTATTAAATATTTCTGAAAAAGACATTATTTATGTATAAAATTTTACATATGCATGTTTTTTTTTGTAAATTTCTTAAAAGTGAACAAAATATGTTTTTTTATTGGTTTTTTAAAATACCAACTTTTTTTTCAATCATTTCAAAAATACCAAAATTTTTAAAAAACATTTCAAAAATTATGAACCTATAAAATGAGTATATAATATATATATATATAAAGCAGGCTTAGACCATTTTTTAAAAAGATATAAAAAGTTGCATAAACCAAATTTATAGAAAAAGTATAAAATTGATATAAATTAAGTTTATAAAAAGTGTAAAATTAGTGTAAAGAAGTTTAGGAAAAGGTATATAATTGGTATAAAATAAATGACTATTAAATTTAGCATACATACATTGAGTTTACAAAAAACAAAATCTATAATTATGTTAATTAATTTATAATTTTATATAACAAATTTAACTCAATTAAAAGTTTTTGTATTAAATATTAGAAATATTATAAAGTTTTCATATGAATTAAAAATTTAAAATTTAACAAAAATTGATAATATTAAAATTATGTTAATAATTTATAAATTTATACGATAAATAAACTCAATTAATAATTTTGCATGTATAATATAATTAGGAGAAGGAAGTGAGAGAAAATTGGTATCAAAGTGAAATGATTGAGATTTCTTGAACATCTATCATGTTTTAAGAATATTATTAAAAAACTAATCGATCTAAAAATTTAAAATATTAAATAATACTCTAAAGATGGTTTTATACTTCAAAAATGATTTTCACTGACATATATCTCTACATCAATATTCATTTAAATTTACATAGTGAATATATATAATTTCTGTTAGCTGGTTTTGAAATATTTATTTAATATTTTATAAAAAAGTTATTTAATTTAAAATTTTAAACTATTAAATGATATTCGAAAGATGATATATGTGACTTCGTTAACTTGAATTTCAATAAAGATTAATTCATTCTTAAAATTATTATACTTTAAAAAAAATATTTTTTTTATGTTTTTACTATATATTATCTTTTTCAATAAAAAATTATTATCTTCATTAAATGAGTCGAATAATAACATATTTAAATTTATTTAGTGAGATTTAGTTAATAAATAAATTAAATATAAAAACAATAGTTAATTTATTTAGGTTGATGATTTTAGCAATTAACAACATATATTAACTTATTAATTTAAATAATATTAATATAATTATATATATATATATATATAATTTCGGTATTCATAATTGAATAAATATGAAAAACACGATTAAAATCATTAATTTATATAATGTTTATAGTATGAATTATATTGAGTAAAGTGGTTAAATAATATATAAAAAAAAAAAAGAGGCTGGACATGAGGAACGGCCATAGTTTTGTTTAGGTAGAAAGGAATATGTTTAATTAGTTATGTATATACAGAGTACGTAGTAAAAGCACACATAATCAATGATACAGCAAGCAGAAGAATCAAGGTCAGTGTGACATCATTTAGGTCAAAAGAAGAACTGTGTAATTCCTTTAAGAAAAATAAAAAAATGAAAACAAAAGGCAATATAGATAAGGAAAATTGTCAGGGAAGATGATCCTGGGAGGATCACAACCATCCTCCTTTCAAGGAAATGAGAGAGTCTTTCTGGTCAAATTTATTTATTTATTTATTTTTGATAATTAATGGAAGGCCAGGCCAGAATCTGCATGTCATGATTTCACAAAACAGATTACAACAAATCCTGGAAAACGAATATGATAGTGATAGCTCCTCATTTTCCTTCATTATCTTTGCCGTACCGAACTGCCTCTGATCCCTTTGCCATGTGGGGTTTTTCTAACTCGCCTCACTGCATATCCTATAACCAATTGGCCTCTGCCTGATTACCTCTCCTGTTTTCGAACCTGCAGATTTTGTATGAGTTAATGGATCCTCGTTGTCAAGGGATTTAGATCGTAAGCATAAGGGTTTTAATTATCAGTATCTGGTTAGAATTAAAGCAGACTAATTGTCGAATTATGCTGAAGATTCCTGTTTCTTGTATCCGCTATATTAATTTCAATAGTATTCTCTCCAAATTCCTTTCATACGTTCTCTCATGAATTGAAGTTTGATAACCCTTTTCAAATACCTTTTACTCCATATTTATATATATTAATGTTTGATCTAAATGCTGAGATCATGAAATGAACTTTGGATTAGCTATCTTTTCAGAGGGAGGCAAAGTTGTGAACGTCCAACCAAATCTTTAACAAGATATAATATTTTTTCTGTTTTTCTTTTTCTCAAGTTCATCCAATTGTGTTCTGATATGTTGAGACCATGATTAGGGAAAGAACTTACCTGATATTTACATGCTGCATGTATGTATGAAAACATACGATGCAGTGCACATTAATCCAAAATACCAATATCTCTTCCCAGTATTGCGCACAAATCCGGGAAAAAGAAGTTTGTTTCAGTATTACAGAAAGATATAGAAACTTTCTGCCCAGGGCACTGTTTGTTTACCGAGAAAATGCCAAGGGAAGAGGCAGCATTATATCACAAAGAATATAAATCATCTCATTCATTTGTAACCTATTGCAGTTGAATGAAAGAGCAGAATGTATGAATACCGTTAGTCAACCAGGAGCTTCCTTGTATGGACCATGACGTCTCATCCCAGAAAAGAAAATAAAGGAGCTAGAAAGAGAACAATTATCATGACAAATTACTTCATTATACTGCATAATTATATATTATCAAGTTTTGACATGCCTAAAGCGGCCATCAACTTGTATTTCAGCGATGAAAATGGAAGCACAGGAATATAAGCTATGAAAGTGTTACTTGCATGTATATGATCACACCCATTAATTGATATTTCATGTGAAGAAAGGAAGATTAGTCAGCTGTTAAAATTATCTGATTATCAAAGCTTAATTAGAGCCAAAGTGCACCAGCATCTTTAAGAAGTGGAACCAAAGTGCCGTTAATATGACAAGCCATGAGTGTTTCGACACCACCAAGGAACTTCCCTCCGACGAAGATGGCAGGAACAGGCTGCTGGCCTTCAGATGCAAGCTGAAAGAGGACGGCCTGGATGTCAGGTCCAGCTGAGTGATGATCGAGCTCAACAATGGTAGGTCCAACACCAAGGCCGAAGAGAAGACGCTTAGCCACAGTGCACATGCAGCAGCCACTGATGCTAAACAACACCACAGCGTTACTCGAGGCTAAATTCCTCACGATCTGATATGGGTTCTGTATCTGGTTCATTGTGTTAGATGTCGGTGGCTTGCTGTTCAGTGCTACACTGCTTGCCATTGATTTCTTCGCTACCTGCATGGATTTCTTAAGTCGTTGAAAAGATGAAAACTTCAAATGACAGGGTGGAGACCAAGATCAGAAAACAAAGAGCAAGAACAAGATCAGTTGAGGAACCAAAATTCAAGGAATACAGATCAGGAAGAAACTACATAGGGTTAACAAGACAGAGAAGTGAAGAACTGAAGGATTTTGTGGGGACTGAAGTGGATAAATAACAGCAAAAAATAAAAATAAAAACAGAAACATATCCACATAAAGAGCTGCAGTGATCTTTATGGTATTGATTCAGGCACTAAACATCAGAACAGTGAAGCCAATAAAGAAAAAATAATAATTCAAAAAAAGGAAAAATGAAAAACCAACATAAAAAAGAAAAATCTTGAAAAAGAAAGAGATATAAGAAAGGGACGTGTGTAGGGCAATGCACCCGGCAAATACTGACGGCTTTGATCAATCTGTGTTGAATATATCTGATCTCTGGCCAAAGATAAAAAGAAAGAAAAGAAAAAGAAGTGTACGGTTCTAACCTGGAAACCAGATCGATCATGCAACTTTCTAAGCATGCTCTTCCCCTTCCAATCTTCTTTTGCTTTGACGTGCAGAGAGACCTCCAGATATGGGTGCACATATATACACACACACACACCCCCACACGTCTGTTCTTAATTATCTTTGATAACGCCGTTTAATTTGTGATTTAATTGAAACACACGTTAATTTGTATTAAATTTGAAACAGTAAAAATATATAAATTTGATAAAAATGTTTTGGAATCTGCGATTAGTTACTATAAGTGGGAAATAAGAGTAAACAGGAAAGGAAAGAGACAAGCCGACCAGGGGAAGACTGAAACGCCGTCGTGAGGCAGTCTGGATAGCTTTGTTTCCTCATGGTTTTGTTTTCCTTTATTATTATTATTATTATGTTTTATACGGGAAAGTGAAACGGTCAGAAATTCAGATGATGCTGAAGCTCACACCAACTCTCTCTTTTACCTTTCTTTTACTTTTCTCTTCTTCTCTTAATTTGATCGCCATTCATTGGTAATATGTCATTGGGTCAAAGATACCCATTAAAGTATCCATAAGCATAAAAACAATTATTTTTTTTAAATTAATACAAATAATGAATCATGTAAGATAGATAAAAGATATTAAAATTAAAATCCTAAATAATATGATATAATTCTAAACAACTAATGTTAAATTGAATTTTTAAAGATCCAAACTTTATTATAAAATTGATTCAATTTACTCTGAATTATTTAATACTACCATCTAGTTAGAAAAATGAAGAGAATGTAAATTATTTATATTTGATTTATATTTTTTTTTATTTTGGTTATTAGGGATTTAGTTGGATCATTCATCATCTTGTTAAAAGATAGTTGTTGATTGCTTGGTGTGTATGTAGTTTTAATTAAAAGTTTTGATAAATTCCTATGCTAAGCATAATCGCAAGAGTAGGGATCACAGGATCGAATGCAAGGAACTCAAACTTTTGTCAAGTATCAAAAGTTGATTTTAATTGATTATTTGAAAAATAGAGTAATTGGGTAATATTTGCTTTAAACACTTAAAATAAAGTAATGAACTGTAAACTAATGATGCAATAATAAGAAGATAAATTCCAAATGGTAAACTTCTTGATTGATAAAGGCTAGAGAAGCAATTAGGTGCCATGATGCTCATGTGAAAAACTGTTTGATGAAAAATGGTTAATAGATTTCTAAGAAAAATGATATTTGTATATTCAAAACACTTCTTCCGAAGTGGTAATGATCAATTAGAATTAACAAAGACTTACTTCTATAGTGATGATGTCAAAACTAATTCATTAGGTTCCATCATAAAAATGCAATGTGAATATGTTGGTTTGTGTTTATATATGTTTTAATACCTAGTTCCTGCATTTTTCCATAATTTTAGCATCAACTCGAGTTGAGTTGGATTAATTACAACTGATATCAAAATTATCAAAAATACAAGTTAAATGAAGGAAGAAGATGTTCAAACTCGATCAGAATTCATTGTAGGGGTTGAACCAACTACGACTAGAATGGAGCAGTTGCTGGAGCAATTGTAGGAGCAGCAATTGGTGGATGGTTGAATGATCTTTTAGGAAGGAGATATGCATTGCTTATAGCAGATTTTCTATTTTTTTTGGGCGCCATACTTATGGCTGCTGCTCCTGGTCCCATACAGCTCATCCTGGGTCGAATTTTCACTGGATTTGGCGTTGGAATGGCTTCATACTTATGGCTGGTGCTCCTGGTCCCATACTGCTCATCCTCGGTCGAATTTTCACTGGATTTGGCGTTGGAATGGCTTCAATGATAGCCCCTCTTTACATTTCTGAGTCTTCACCAGCTAAAGTTAGAGGTGCCCTTGTTAGCACTAATGGAGTTCTCATCACTTTAGGCCAATTCTTTGCCTATGCCATCAACTTTTACTTTGCCAAGGTACATGAACAATAGTTCACTACTTTCATTTGTTCTGTTATATATCTATAGATGGTCACACATTAGGTAAGGATATATTACTTGTTTCATTATTTCCGGGGTGTAGAAACCACGAACATGGCGATGGATGCTTGGTTTTGCAGGAACTCCTGCTTTATTGCAGTTCGTTTTAATGATATTTCTACCTGAATCACCCCGTTGGCTGTACCGAAAGGTTGTTCTCTTTCTGTTTCTGTACCCGACGCTTTTCTTTGAATATCGAGCATAATGGGAAAGCATATGCTTTGTATGTAACAGGGTAGAGAAGAAGAGGCCAAAGCAACTCTGAAGAAGACATACCCTGCTGAAGATGTTGAAAAAGAAATAAAAGATTTGGAAGATTCTATGGACGAGGAAATTATGGAAGACAGGAACTCTGAGAAGATAAACATTGGGCAACTGATTAAAATCATGACAGCCAGAAGAGGACTAATCGCTGGCGTTGGCCTTCAGGTTTTCCAGCAGTTTGCAGGAATTAACACGGTCATGTACTATAGTCCTACTATAGTTCAGTTGGCTGGTTTCGCATCTAACCAAACTGCCCTGAAGCTCTCTCTTATCACTGCTGCTCTCAATGCAATTTGTTCACTTTTGACTGTTGTATGCGTCGACAACATTGGAAGGAAGAAGCTTCTGATCTGCAGTTTAATTGGAGTGGCAATTTCGCTTGGTCTGTTGTCAGGAATATTCCTTGAGGCTTCTAGTCATTCACCAGTGGTTGTGCCTGCTGAATCTCGTTATAGAAATTATACCTGTCCTGATTACCTTTGTGCTACAAATGCTGCTGCTTGGGACTGCATGAAATGTTTGAAAGCAACCAATCCAAACTGTGGATTTTGCGCTTCAGGTTCTAATAAGGTAAAATACCTTTATCTTCTCATCATCTGACAAGAGTTTACCAGCTAGGTTCAGTTCTAACCACCAATAAAACTCTAGCTGCTTCCTGGGGCGTGTGAGGTGTCAACGGATGAAGTGAAGGAACTTTGCCATAGCAGCCATGGTGAATGGTTTACCAGAGGTTGTCCAAGCGAATATGGAGCGGGTGCCATTGCTGGTCTGGCATCCTACATCATCTTCTTTGCTCCTGGAATGGGAACCTTGCCATGGATTGTCAACTCTGAGATTTACCCTTTAAGATTTAGAGGAGTCTGTGGAGGAATCGCCGCCACATCGAATTGGATTGCCAATCTCATTGTAGCTCAGACCTTCCTAACCTTGACAAAACTAATGGGGACTTCCTGGACATTCTTAATGTTCGGAGTTGTGTGTATGGTGGCTTTGATATTTGTCACAGTATGCGTACCTGAGACGAAAGAGTTACTTATAATTTCAATTTACAAATATTAAAAATGTTAAGTAATTATATTGTTGACTCAAGAATACATTCCGATTTTAAGGATTACCATAATTTTATAAATTTTTTAATAAGTTTGAGAGTTATTATTTACATATTATTTATTTATATTTTCTAAAGAAGATTTATCGAAAAAATAAATGATTGTTGCACTTATGAGATTTTTTATGAATATATTTTTGAAAATTTTATTCCATGAAAGGCAAAGAGGAGTTCATTGCTAATTGATCTATTTATTAATCTTTACAAATTTATATTTATTAATTTTAGATATTAATTTCAGATATAATATTTTTTATTTCATGAAAATTATATTATGGATTTTATGGAGATAATGTTAGTTTTATTTAATTAATGTTGGATTTTTTTTAAATGGATCATTTCTAAAATCTTGGATTTTATTCTCATGTGTAAGTAAGGTTTTGATCTTGAATTTTTTCTTAATTCATCCTAAAATATTTATTTACTAATGTATTTTAATTAAAAATTTATTTTGAATTTAAATATTTTACTAATTTTTCTTCAAGATGTTTATTTATAAAATTATTTTATCTTCTAAAATTATGCGCAGTTACAAATTAAAAAGGAAATTAGATTCTATCCTACGAACATAACATGTTTTATGGAAGATTAATTAAGAACTTTTAGAGAAGTTTCTCATGACAAAGGAAGAGAATTATGTCAACATCTACAACGATTGTTTCGTAAAAGGAAGGAGCTGTTGGAGAAATTGAAGATCAAGATGTGAAGAGAAAGCTTTTATTATTAAGGTATTTTTAAAACTATGTTAAAAAATTTGAAGAAAATACCTTGTGAATTTCTAAAATAATTTTATAACAATAAACTGGAATGAATATTAGCATGATATTTTTATTGATTTAAAAATTATTTTAAATGCTACTTTTATCAAGCTGAAAACTAGTTTTAAATTATAGTTTAAAAACTTAACTTATTTATACTCATACCTTATTAGTTTATAACGACTTACATAATCATTTGCATTGTTTCAAACATTGGTATATCTAAAACATTTCTAAAGAACTTTATAGTAAATATCCACCGTCATATTTCATAAAATATTTGTATTGAGTTTTGAATGAAAATTTTATACAATAATAATTGTTATATTTTGAAAAAATTACAAACATTCTTTTTTGACTTGTTAAAAAGTGACAGCAGATCACTTGAGAGAGCTTTCCACATCAACATATTATGTAAAACTTAAAAGAGATTTCAATTGAGTTTGTGAAAATTTGAGGTTGCAAATGAGTGTAAAACTTATGGTTATAAAGATTTGTTAACATGAAAAACTTATTGTAATGATATTTGTTTTAGTAGAATCTCAAGCGTTGGTATTGAAAGGGTGCATGTAGACATTAGATGAAATCATTATAAATTTTAGTATTTGATTTCTCTTCTCTCCACCCTTAATTTTTAGCATGTTATTTTATTGCTTTAGAAGAGGGAGTTTTCAAAAATTAATTATTTTATTTTTGCATTACTTTTATCATTTTTAAATTAATTAATTTATTATTTTTTATGTCAATGAAATTAGCTTACTATTTTCATTTGACTGACATATATTTTTTAATTATTTAAAATTATCTTAAATTTATTTTAAAGCCAATTCATCATTCTTCACCATTGTTGTAGGATTAACACATATGTTTAATTAAAAAATTATAACTAGATGATAAAAAGGTGGCACATATAATATTGTATTAAATTTATAAAAATAAATTCAAAGGAAAATATAATATTCTAATGATATTAATAAGTCCATTGAAATTTATAATTTTATGTAATCTATTAAATTACTGAATTAATAAATTTACATATTTAAATAAGGTGATAAATTTTTTTAAAAGTAAATAATTTGCTTAAAAGTAAAATTAATATACTAAAATATTTTATCAAACTAATACATAAGCCAGTTGTTTATAAGTTCTAAAATGAAAAATTAGTCTCCCGACTTATTTTTTTTAGTTTGTAAGCTCAAATTATAAACACTAAGACTACTTTAAACAAATGCATCCAACCTATTTTATAATTTATAAGAACTATGATTAGCTGACAAGTTTAGATAAACATCCTTAATTGATAAAAATTAGTTTATAAATTAATTTTCACTTATAAATAATAAAACATTCAAATACTTATACATCATATCCCAGTATACCGAAAGAGTATAGGAAAATACAAATCTACCATCTCTTCCAATTTTTATTAAAAATACAAATCTATCATCTCTTCCAATTTTTGTTAAAACTATTTTTATTTAATTGTATATAAAAATTAAATTATATCTAAACAACTCCTATTTAAAGTCAAAAAAAAATTTAAAAAGTTAAATAGCATTAATTTTAATTTAAAATTAATACTATTTATTTTATATAAAATACTAATATTTTTATATAAAATGATGGTTTTACCCTTCTCTCAAAATTTATTAAAATTAATTTATTTCATTTTAATTATTTAATAGTAATAATTTTAATTTATAACAATTAATTAATAATTTTAATTTATAATAATTAATTTCTATCTATTAATTCTATTCAAAATTAAATATAAATACAAATTACTTTTATTATCTAATAGTTTAATTCATTAAAATTAATTTTTATTATCTAATTTTATATAAAAATAATGCATAAATGACTAGTTTTGAGGAGAAAATTTTACTTAAAAATCTAAATTTGTTAAAACTAATTTTATTTTATTTTAGTTATCTAAAAATAATAATTTTAATTTATAGCATGTAATTTCTATTATATAAATGATAATATTACTTATGTTAAAAATATAAGACTTTTATATAAAGTAGTAAAAGTATCTTACATTATTAACATTTGATTTAGTCTTTTCAAATTTATTTTATAAACATTAAGTGAATTATATTAATGAAGCATAACTTCTTGAATTTTTGGTTAAATATTAAAAGAGGGAGGATAGACAAGTAAAATAATGATTTTATCATTCTCTCTAAATTTATTAAAATTAATTGTCATTATCTAATAGTAATAATTTTAATTTATAACAACTAATTTTTATCTAAGAATTCTATTCAAAATCAAATAAAAATAAAAATTATTTTTATTATCTAATAGTTTAATTTGTTAAAACTAATTTTCATTATCTAATTTTATATAAAAAATAACATATAAATGATTAGTTTTAAGAAAATAAAATTTTATTAAAAATTTAAATTTATTTAAATTTGTTTTATTTTATTTTAATAATCTAATAGTAATAATTTTAATTTATAATGTTACGCCCGCGTCTAGGACCCTAGTAGTTTGTACGTATGTGTGTATGTATGCAGGATTGCTAGGGTGTATATCTGTACGTATATGTGTATGTATAGTTGTATGCATGTATTTGAGGAATGTGATTGATGATGCCTTCTTGGAAATGTATGTGTGTGTATGAATGTATTATGAGAATATGCGTATTTATTTGTGGTTGATTGTGTGTCGTCGCCTTATCGGGAAGCGTACCTTCTCGGTTGGATGAGGGACGACGAGACGAGTATTTATGCTTAGGATTGTGATTGGAAGTGTGGTTTAGAATGGGTTGAGCATTGAGACAGGTTTCGGGCATATTAGGCTTGCCAATAGGCAAGATTGTGCCTGAAAAGTGTCTGTAACGACTCGTGAAGTGGCATCACGACTCATTACAGAGGGTTTTGTGAGTGTACATGGTGGGATAGTTGCTGTAACGACTCGTGCAGGGTCATCACGACTCGTTACAGTAGGTTGTGCCTATGATAGACGGGATTTTTGGTCGGGCACGATTCGTGATGGAGTGTCACGAGTCGTTACAGAGAGTTGGGCTTGATTTCTGAAGGATTTTTGGGTGTCACGAGTCGTGATATGGGAGTCACAAGTCATGAAGGGTAATATTTGTCATTTTCTGAAGGCAATTTTGGGGTGTCACGAGTCATGACAGAGCTGTCACGAGTCGTGAAGTGGGTGTCACGAGTCGTGACAGAGCTGTCACGAGTCGTGACAGAGCTGTCACGAGTCGTGACAGTAACTTTGACGTCATTTCTTTGACTTTTTGAGGGTTTTTAATCGAGCTTCCTTTGTAAGTTTTTTCATTTTCTCCCGTTCTAAACTTTCTTAAACCCTACCAATTCTGCCATTTCTTCCTTCTTAAATTACCAAACCCTAGAGGAAG
>CANYBF010139986.1:0-14223 GCA_948192965.1 Dalechampia spathulata | reverse complement strand
GGGCTGCTTTCCAACACAGGAAGGCTCGGGTTTAATTTCTCGGTTCATTCTAATCACTCAATCGAGCTGGTAAAAATGGATCGGGTGGCGACTCCATAGCACTTCTCGACGCGATCTCTCTAGGTCCTGCAGGTTAACCATGTTTTCAGTCACTCGGGAGCAAGCACCACGGCATCTAACGCCGAACAGCATGCAGTACTCCCACATCCGGGATGTGCTACTCCTCACAACAATAAAACACAATAAATTTAACCAAATTCACATCCTAAAACACCTAAAACATAACACGCATTGATCGACACCAATAAGTATGTTTTATTGTTTCTGACCCTATTTCCTTAAGGACTATAGAATAAAACTCTTGAGGTTTTAACAAATCAGTTGGTTTAAAATATTTATTTTTTGGATATTTAACGTTTAAAATTTTCCATGGATTACTTGGTAATCCTTTTTCAATAATAAATTCAATATTTTGAAAAACTTTATGAAACCATTGGGATTTTATAAGAAAATTTAAAGAAATAGCCTTAATTTGCTTATTTATTTTTACAAGCAATTTTAAATCAATTTTGGATAAGGTTTTAGAGGGAAAAGATTATCTTGTCTCATGGTTTACAAATGGTATAAGAGGTTTACTTGATTCCTCGTTCATATTTTGCAATACTTGATATAAGTCTGGGTGCATTTCTGGTGAGATAGCAGATTACACCACCTAATTTTTTATAATTTGAGCTTTAGAGTCATCTTCTTCTTGAGCTATATCAGCCTATGATTTTTCTAATTTCAAGGTGGGTTTTATGATTTTTAGGTCTTCTGAGTGGTCAGATAAGGCTTTAGTAGAGGAAGAAGAATAACTGTTTTTAGATTCTTTGGCTTTATTGGTTTTCTTCTTTTTGTTCCCCATTTTTTTTGCAAAAAAATTCACGTGTTAGAAAATCTAGAATATTATTATTCTCACCTTTAATATATTCTATACCAAAATCAAAAATACTTAATATAGCTTGCCATCTAGCAAAAATTTGTTTTGAAGCAAGATTTTTAACGTCTTTTTGCAAAACCTCTTTTACAAATTTATAATCAATTTGTAATAAAAATTTTTGATTTAATAAATCAGATTGAAATTTAGAAATACATAAAACAATACTAAGAATTTATTTTTTAATTGTAGAATAATTAACTTGAGTATCATTCCAATATCCTGAAGTAAATTTGATTATACATTCTTTATTCTTTTTAATTTGTTTTAATACTCTTCCATTACCTATATTAGATGCATTAGTTTCTATAAATTTTTTTGGATAAGCGGTCTAGAATATACAAGCAAGGAATTAGTTTTACTAAAGATTTTATCTGTTGAATAATATTCGTATGTATTTTGCTCCATGGTTTTGGATTTTCTTTAGTCAATTATGTAAAGGTTTTATTAATTTATTTAAATTAGGATAAAAATCTATAACATAATTTAAACATCTTAAAAACCTTTGTAATTAGGCTTTATTTAATATTTTATGTAGGAATTTTTCTCCAAAGGATAAATTTCTTTCTATAGGTTCTATAATTCCTTGATTTATATTATGTCCTAAAAATCTTATTTTAGTTTGAAATAGACATTTTTGTTTTATTTAAGACCAATCCATTTTTTCTAATGATCATACAAAAATGTTTTGAAATGTTTAATATGTTCATCGATAGTTGTACTAAATATTAATACATCATCAATGTTGACAATACATAATTTTATATATTGATTAAATAAATCATTCATTATATATTGAAATTCAGGGGTGCATTTTTTAATCCAAAAGGCATAACATTCTATTCATATTTCCAAAGGGGACAGTAAAAGCTTTATTATATCTTTAAGGTGAATTTGTATTTGCCAAAATCCTCACTTCTTATCAAATTTTGAGAACATACTTGCATTATATACTCTATTTAATAAATCCTTTTTATTTGGTATTGGATACCTAATCCATTTTAAAGCTTTATTTAATGGTTTATAATTTATTATTAATTATGATGCTCCTTGTTCTATTTCTAAGGCTTTATTAACATAGAATGCTATACATGACAAAGGACTCCTAGATTTACAAATTAATTTTTTATTTTCTAAATCATTTATTTCTTTTTTACAAAATTCAATCATATCTAGAGACATTTTTTTCATCTAGTTTTTTATTTATAGGTCTAGCTTTAGTTGTTATATTTTTTTCATCAAATTCTTGTTCGTGTGGTAAATCAACTATATATTCCTTTTTATCCCAAAATGCATTGGGAAGATCATAACATAATTCATTTTCAATTTGAACTTGTATTTGTTTAACTTTTGATTTTACTAGGTCTGTGTTAAGTTGCTTATCTATTCTACATGTATGCAAATTTCCTTTTAAATTGAATAAGAACTTAATTAAGTAGTTAACCTAGGATTAGAGATTAATTAACCTCACTTAGATCCCTAGTAACGGTTGGAATCAAGATTATAGAAGCATAATCTCTTTTGGTTAGTTGAATGCTTATTCTCCCCTTCTTTTCTCTTGATTTCATTATGGGTTTTTGATTTTTGGGTTTATTTTGATGGTTGGCTTCAATCATGCATGTTTTGATGACTACTAAGGCTTATTCATAGTTTAAATGATCTATGATTATTGTAAATCTACTGAGATTTGGTTTAATTTCATGTTTTTGATTAAAAACATATTTTCCTTTGAATCTGTTTCATTATATGCTATGCATATCACATGATGTGCATTACATATAGCCTATATGTGACACACATCATGGTATGTGTGGCACACATAGCATCTAGTTTTATCAAAAAATGTTATTTTTCTCTTATTTTTCACTTGTTTCTTGATGTGTTTTAAAGTCCTCAGTAGCATTAGAGGCTTCATAATAGCCCTAATGATCTGAGTTTGTCATATATCTTTTATATTTCATCAATTTTAGCTTTTAAATCATATTTCTCAAGTTAAATGCCTATTTAATTCATTTCATTGATGTTTAATGATGTGGTTGGCTTTGGTTGGTTGAGTTTGCTATCTCTAATTGGCATTTTTATAATGTTAGTGACTCCCAATTCATTGTGCTATGGTCAATTGTTTATGATTTTACCATTAAATCATTTAATTACTCAATTAATGCTATTTTAATTATGTTTAATATTATCACTTGACTTGTTTAGCTTCATTGGACATTAATTTGTTTCTAAATGATGTTTCATATGATCTTAGAAAAGTCTACTTTTGCTATTGATTGATTTTGCCTAAAATTGATTAGTTTTACCTAAAAGTCTACTTTGACTCTTATTTTTCATTCATGCTGCTTGCTCATTTTATCATTGCTATATGACGTATGTTATATCTTGTTATGGTTATGCCATATCATCTCACATGTCATGCTTATGCCATGTTATCTCATATATCATGCTTATGCCATGTTGTCTCACATGTCATGCTTATGCCATGTTGTCTCACATGTCATGCTTATGTCATGTCATCTAACATATCATGTTTATGCCATGTCATCTCATATATCATGCTTATGCTATGTCATCTCACACGTCATACTTATGCCATGTCATCTCACATGTCATGCTTATGCCATGTCACTTCACATGTCATGCATATATCATGTTTTATATACCATGATTACCATATCATGATGTAATGCTATGATTGCTACATTATATTTACCACGATATATCAGCTATGATTGGTACTATGCCATACCCCATTGTGTGCTTATTTCATGCTTATGAATGATCGCCTACTTAAGGCAATTAACTTAACTAAAATGCTAAAATCAAACATGAAAAAAATGTTATCCCAGTGGTATCGAAAAGTAATGCTTAATACAATACAAAATAGTATTACTGCCAAAAATGAGAAGAGGCATAGACTGCATACATAATGCCTGAAGGAGTCCGCCTAATATATCCCGAGCTACACTCGCGAGGACCGCACAAGCCATGAGCCACACTATCAATAAACTCCTCTACCCTTGTCTAACCTTAGAAGTGCTCGAACCTGCGTTCATCAAATGACAAATGCTGAGTAAAACTCAGTGGCACTAATTAAAATGAATGCAACAGTTAATAATATTGAAGTGTGAAGAATCTCAAGGTGGTAAAATAACAACCACTATCATGGTAAAAACAAGTAATCAATGTCAATAATAATATTTATTTTAATGCAGTGTATAAATCAAACTCTCGTATAAGCATACTTGCCTATACATAGGCCCAGAGTCTTCAACTCATCACTTCTTAGTACCTGGATTCACTTCTAGTTTTCATTCATAGTATCATGTATAACTCACATATTTATAGAATTATAATATCATATTTTAGTTTAAAATGAATGCATGCGTTTATGAAATGACTTTATGAGAATGCAATGTTTTGCACTCTCCCTCAAACAATACGGCTCATTGTTGTATCGCAGTTCATCAATCACTTTTCTAATCACCACATTGTATGGAATGCGACTGTACTCAGTATTCAGTAATAATAATCAACATACGTGATTGGACTCAGCGTATGCGTGTGTGATGTTATCTCTAACTCAATTTATTTAAGTCGAGTGTGGTTAGTACTGACCTTCAGTGGCTTTCCCCTTATCTACGCGTCTAGGGGACACGTGAACAGGCTCCTTAGTAGATCCTGTAATTAATTATATAGATATAAACTTAGTAATATTCCCAGAGAATTCAATCATTTATTAATCGTATAATCATGTCAGGTAATAATAGTATACGCATTCATAATAATTATATCTCTAAGTTCTTAAAAAAAATCAGCATATACGAGAAGATATCATATTATTATCAATAAAAATTTAATCAGGAATTAATAAATAAAGAATTATAATATTTATTTCTAAAATACACCTCTTATTATAACCTATGGTAATATAATTTTATTTATTAATTAAGAATAATAAATGTAATATTTATTTCCAAAATACATCTTTTATTAAAACTTATGTTAATATACAATTATTTATTATTAAATTATAAGTCTATTGTTTTCATAAAATAAGCAATTTACAAAACTTATATAAATTAAAAATTTCACAGTTCAATAAATCATTTATTGATTGTAGTTTAAAAAGAGTAGTAATAAATAATCTTAACTTATTAATTAAAAAGCTATAGTAATATCTCATTATATATGTGATTAATTTAATATTATTCGTTATTAAATTAGATGCATAAAAAGCTTTTAAGTAAAAGCTTCTACATAAATCATGTAAGTAATTACTTGATATAACAAGAAATTAATGAATATAAAAAAATAAAACCATATTATTTTCCTCATAATAACATAACTGTATTTTAAAATAGGAGTAATAAATATATTTAATATTAAAATCATAAAATTCCTGCCTGTAAATCATAGACACAATTGCAACAAATTGATTCATTAAATAATTTATAACAAGGCAATTTGATAATAAGTTAATTAACATACATCATTACTTAAGTTAATTAACATTAACTTAATTGCTGCTAAAAGAGCTGCTATTCCTCATTTAAATTTCCTGCGTCAGTTTAGCCAAAACAAACATACAAGGCCAGCATACAAAACTAGCAAGACTTGCGTTTCACTACCCATAACCAGCCTGAAATAACGCAAGAACACAACACCCCCAAATGCTCATTCAACTAAAGCATTAACCACCAACTTCAATATAAAAACACAGCCCTTTAATTCATATTCTTGCAATATATAACATTATCATCTAACTATACACAAACAGCAAAACTTTGCTCCAACACATATGATTAATACCAAATCAAAAGATCATTAACAATTACTGCAGCATTTTGTGTCCAACTAAACACAACCGCACCATAAACACTACTCCTCTCGACTAACCTTCTATTCTTAATAAGCCTTACGCATAACAATGGCAGAAAACACAAGTCTCAACAATTTTATCAAGAAAAGAGAATGAAGATCGGAACAGTAATAAGGATCAGAGAAAACAAAGTCAATAAGAAGTTTCTCACTCATGCCCCTTATACAACAAGTCTCCTAAACTAATGATCAGCACCTCTGCTCCTCTCAAAGACCCATCCCTACTCTAATCGAACCCTTGCCAAAGTCATGTCTGAAACATCCAACACAACTTCCACTAATTCTATCAAGAACACTCTCATGTAACCTCCCTGTCGTAACCTCTATATTGATCTTAAAACAAATAAAGAACATGCAAGTGCAAGGAGAAGAAGAAGAGGAAGATGCCAGATTAACATGCACATCATAATTAACAAAGCCCTACATGCAAGCCTACCTATAAGAAGAGAAAGAACTATAGACAGCTTGCTTCTTCACTAAACCGGTAAAATCAAATGACCAAGACAAACAGCAATGCTAAAAAATATCAAGAACATTGGACAAGGAAGAATGCATGCAAAGAAAAGCACCCTCCCCCATAATCGATCCACATTTAAACTCAGCATATAAAGAATCACGACCAGCCTCAAAGCAACAAGAAAGACACAATATCTTCTCCAAAAATAGTAACATGTAACCGTACACAGAAAAGAGCAACTAAATTTTTACATGTAACTCATATTTCATAATGTAAACATATTCGCGTACCTCACAAGAAGGGAATGAACTCATAGCATCTTAGATCTTCATTAACCCAGCGCAAACTCAACCCAAAACAAAGCGGCAGTTGCATAAAAGAAACATAACAAATGGTGGACAAAAAGGAGTGTTATGCGATAGCAAAGTAACACTCTCTAATACTAACTACACTCTAACTCAGCACACAAACGATCACAACCCAGCTACAACAAAAGGAACTCAAGATCTCTTCAATGGTTCAGGCAGAAATTTTCTCCATCAGGTGAGAAGAATAGAAGCAATAGAAGAGTAAAATAAATGTCAAGCCAACAGGTGAAATAAATGCCAATAAAATCACAACAAGGCTCCCCTCTACAATTTGCATGAAAACCATCACTTCCTCCCTTTAATTTTCTTTAATTTATCTTAAAACTAATAAATCTCTCCTTATAATATAATTTATTCAATATACAGTGAATCCATAAACCCATACTAAAACCCACAATTACTAAATAACTGTATATATAACTAATTTAAGCCCACAATTATATAGTAACACATTATAGTATATAAAAATTTATAATTATAGTTATTTATAACTAACAAATTATAACAAAAAATATATATAACATATATATATCTAATTGTAATTATCTATAGATAATAATTATTATATAATAATATTAATCTTCTTATAATTCTAATGCTATAATTAATATTGTTATTCATCTAATTAAAATAATTAAAAAATCTATTTAATTTCCTTCATTAAATATTCAATAATTAAGCGCATATCCTAATTAATTAATTCCAATAATAAAAATAAATAAAATAAGTAAATAAATAAATAAATAAAAATAGCATCACGTCCTAATAATTAATTCACCTACATAATTAACTAAATGTAATGCATCTAATTATAATAAAATACCAAATTCATCATTAATTAATTATTTTAATTAATAATAACACTTCTAAATTAGCCGACACCTCAACAATATATTCAGCATATATATTTACCAAATTCAAATCGCTAATATATATCAGCTTACCTAATTAATCATTACTATATCAATCAAAATTTTAATCTAGCATTTAAACATCGCTAATAATAACTAATTCAATTAATCAATAAATTAGGGACTATAAAATGCATAAGTCGTGTACGTGCAAACGTGACATAAAGCATGCTAGAAGGTGTCATGTTGGGTTGTGAAGGCAGTCAACAGATTAAGCTATGACAATTTGGTATCAGAGCTTAAGCCTCTCATAGTACAGTAAGGTTTAGAGATAAACCAAGCAAAAACTAGTGGCCATGTAATACCAAGGGCTAATAAGGGCGGGGAGTGGAAGCTGGTGCTAGAAAGAGCATGAAAAAGTAGCAGCTCCTAGCAAGCTTCTAGGCGGAGGAGCACATGAATGAAAGGATCCTACACCTAAAGATGAGAAAGCCTGGGACTATGTAAGGATGGGGCTACACAATTGAGTGATTTCAAGATTATGCAGGTATGGGACTTTACAATTGAGAATAGCTTAGAGCCAGAACCTCTCCTAGTATGGTGTGGTTCAGGGATGAACCAAATGGAAGCTAGTTGGCATGTGACACTTGGGGCTGACGAGGGAGGGCAGTGGATGGTTCTAGAGAGAGCATGGATAAAGAGCGGCTCTTGACAAGCTTCTACAAAGAAGAGTATATGAATGAACTAATCCCAAACCCGAAAAAGAGGGATCCTGAGACTGTGTAAGGATGAGGTTGGATAATTGACTGATTTCAAGATTGTATAGGTATGAGACTGTATAATCAAGAATAGCTTAGAGTTGGGACCTCTCCTTATATAGTATGGTTCATAGGTGAACCAAGTGAAAGCTTATGGGCATGTAACACCCATAGGTTACAAGGTTGGGGAGTGGACAACGGTGTTAGAGAGAGCATGGATAAGGAGAAGCTCCTAACATATGTGTAGGAGGAGGGGCACATGAATGAATTGATCCCTTACCTGAAGAAGAGGGATCCGAAAACTTTGTAGGGATGAGGCTACATAGTTGAGTGATTTTGAGATTATGTAGGTATAGTACTGTACAATCAAGAATAGCTCAGAGCCCATGCTTCTCCTTGTATGGTGTGGTTTGGGGATGAGCCAAATGGAAGCTGGTCAACATATGACACCCAAGGTTAACTAGGGAGAGTAGTAAACACTAGTGCTGGAGAGAGCATTGATAAGGAGTGGCTCTTGATAGGCTTCTAAGAAGAAGGTCATATGAATGAACTGATCCTTACCCAAGAAAGAGGGATCCTGACACTGTGTAGGGATGGGGTTGTACAATTGAGTGATTTTGAGATTATGCAGATATAGGACTATACAATCCAGAATAACTTAAATGATTTTAAGATTATACAAGTATGAGACTATACAATTGAGAATAGCTTAAGTGATTAAATAGGTACTATCCATAACTAACAAGGTGCACCTACCTTTTCAGTGCTTATTTTGTAAGAACTCCATTGTTAAGTTTTCTTAATCTAGAGTAATTAAAGGATGGGTGACCTCCTAAGAAGTTTTATGTGAGTGAGGACAAAGCATGCTAGAAAGGTCTTATGTTGGGTTATGGAGCCAGTTGTCAAATTAAGCTGTTATAGTTTGGTATTAGAGTCAAGACCTCTCCTAGTACGGTGTGGTTTGGGGATGAACCAAGTGAAAGTTGGTGGGCATGTGACACTCAAGGCTTACAAAAGTGGGAGTGGATGTCAATGATAGAGAGAGCATTGACAAGGAGCTGCTCTTGACAGGCTTCTAGGTAGAGGGTACATGAATAAACTGATCCTATACTCGAAGAAGAGGGATACAGAGATTGTTTAGGGTTAGGGCTACACAGTTTAATGATTTTTAGATTGTGTAGGTATGGGACTGTACAAATGAGATTAGCTCAGAGCTTGGGCTTCTACTAGTATGGTGTAGTTTGGGGATGAACTAAATGGAAGTTGGTTAACATATGACACCAATGTTAAAGAGAGCATGGATAAGGACCTCTTTTTATATGGTATGGTTCATGGATGAACCAAGTGAAAGTTTATGGGCATGTAATGCCTGAGGCTTACAAGGTTGGGGAGTGGACACCAGTATTAGAGAGAGCATGGATAAGGAGCGGCTCCTAATAGCTGTGTAGGTGAAGGGGCATATGAACGAACTGATCCTTTACCTAAAGAAGAGGGATCCAGAGACTATGTAGGGATGAGGCTGCATTGTTGAGTAATTTTGAGATTGTGTAGGTATAGGACTATACAATGGAGAATAGCTCAGAGCCTGTGCTTCTCCTAGTATGGTGTGGTTTTGGGATGAATCAAATGAAAGCTGGTCAATATATGACACCCAAGTTTAACGAGGGAGAGTAGTAGACACTGGTGCTAGAAAGAGCATTGTTAAAGAGTGGCTCTTGAGAGGCTTCTACCAAGAAGGGTACATGAATGAACTAATCCCACACCCAAAAAAGAGGGATCCTTAGACTGAATAGGGATGGGGTTGCATAATTAAGTGATTTTAAGATTGTGCAAGTATGAGACTATACAATCAAGAATAGCTTGAGTGATTTTAAGATAGGTATGGGACTATATAATTGAGAATAGCTTAAGTGATTAGATAGGTATTATCCATACTAATAAGGTGCACCTACTTTTTCACTACTCATTTTATAAGAACTTCATAGATAATCGTGCTAGGCCAAGAGTAATTATAGGATGGGTGACCTCTTGAGAAGTTTCCTCGATAAGCATGAAGTGAGGATAATACATATGGGAAAGGACTTATCTTAGGTTACGAAAGCAGTCATAAAATTAGGCTATTATAGTTTGGTATTAGAGTTAGAACCTCTCGTAGTATGGTGTGGTTCAGAAATGAACCAAGTGAAAGCTGGTGGGCATATGACACCCAGGGCTTATAAGGGTGGGGAGTGGATGCCGGTGCTTGAGAGAGCATGGACAACGAGTGACTCTTGGCAGGCTTCTAGGTGGAGGGGCACATGAATGAACTAATTCCATACCCAAAGAAGAGGGATCCTGAGACTGTGTAGGGATGAAGCTACAAAGTTGAGTGATTTTAAGATTATGTAAATATGAGATTGTATAATTGAGAATAGCTTTGAGCTAGGACCTCTCCTAGTATGGTGTGGTTAGGGGATGAATCAAGTGGTAGTTGGTTGACATATGACACCCAGGGCTAATAAGGGCTGGGAGTGGACGTTAGTGCTAGAGAGAGCATGGATAAAGAGCATTTCTTGGTAGGCTTCTAGGTAGAGCGGTACATAAATGAATTGATCCTACACATGAACAAGAGAGATCTTGAGACTGTATAGGGATGGGGTTACATAGTTGAGTGATTTTGAGATTATGTAGATATGAGACTTTACAATCAAGAATAGCTTAAGTGATTTTGAGATTCTGTAAGTATGAGATTATATAATTAAGAATAGATTAAGTGATTAGATAGGTACTATCCATTCCAATAAGGCATGCCTACCTTTTTAATGCTCATTCTATAAGAAGTCCATAGTTAAACGTGCTTGGCCTTGAGCAATTAAATGATGGCTAACCTCCTAGGAAGTTTCCTTGGGAAGCATGTGATTGAGGACAAAGCGTGCTTAAAAAGTCTCATGTTGGGTTATGGAGGAAGTCATCAAATTAGGTTGTTACAATTTGGCATCAGAGCTAGGACTTATGCTAGTACGGTGTGGTTCGAGAAATGAACCTAGCAAAAGTTGGTGGGCATGTGACACACAAGGCTTACAAGGGTAGGGAGTGGATGCCGATGCTAGAGAGAGCATGGATATGGAGTGAATTATGGCAGGCTTCTAGGCAGAGGGGTATATGAATGAATTGATCCTATAGCCAAAGAAGATGGATCTTGAGACTGTATAAGGATGGGGCTACATAGTTGAGTGATTTTGAGATTGCATAAGGCTGACGAGAGTGGGGAGTGGACATCAATGCTAGAGAGAGCATGAACAAGAAGCGGCTCCTGGTAGACTTCTAGATGGAAGGGCATATAAATAAACTGATCCCACACCCGAAGAAGAGGAATCCTAAGACTGTGTAAGGATGAGGCTGCATAATTAAGTGCTTTCAAGATTGTGCATGTATAGGACTATACAATTGAGAATAGCTCAAGTGATTTCAAGATTTTGTAGGTATGTGACTATATAATTGGGAATAGCTTAATTGATAAGATAGGTACTATCCATATCAATAAGGGGCATGTACGTTTTTGGTACTCATTCTATAAGAACTTCATAGTTAAGCGTGCTTGGTTTAGAGTAATTATAGGATGGGTAACCTCTTAGGAGGTTTCCTAGAGAGGCATGTGCGTGAGGATAAAGCATGTTAGAAAGGACTCATGTTGGGTTGTAGAGGCGGTCGTCAAATAAGGTTATTATAGTTTGGTATCAAAGCCTAGACCTCTCCTAATATGGCTTGGTTTGGGGACATACCAAGCGAAAGCTGGTGGGCATGTGACACCAGAGGCTTACAAGGGTAGTGAGTGAACGCAGTGTTAGAAAGAGCATGGACAAGGAGTGGCTCGTGGCAGGCTTCTAGGTAAAGGGGCGTATGAATGAACTGATCCCATACTCGAAGAAGAAGGATCCTGAGACTATACGGGGATGGGGTTGCACAGTTAAGTAATTTCAAGATTATGCAGGTATGAGATTATATAATTAAGAATAGCTTGAGTGATTTTGATATTATGTAAGTATGAGACTGTACAATTGAGAATAGCTTAAATGATTAGATAGGTATTATCTATACAAACTAATATCACCTACCTTTTCGATGCTCAATCCATAAGAACTCCATAGTGAAGCATGCTTGGCCTGGAGCAATGAAAGCAAGGGTGACCTCCTTGGAAGTTTCTTTGAGAAGTATGTGAGTGAGGATAAAACATGTTGGAAAGGTCTTGTTTTGGGTTGTAGAGGTAATTATCAAATCAGGCTGTTATAGTTTAGTATCAGAGCCAAGACCTCTCCTAGTACTATGTAGTTTGGGGATAAACCAAATGAAAGTTGGTAGGCATGTAACACTCGGGGCTTACAAAGGTGGGGAGTGGATGCCAGTGCTAGAGAGAGCATTGATAAGGAGTCACTCCTGACAGGGTTTTAGATGGAGGGGCATATGAATGAACTGATCTTATACCCAAAGAAGAGGGATATTGAGACTTTTTAGGGATGGGGCTGCACAATTGAGTGATTTCAAGATTGTGTAGGCATAAAAATACATTCATTATATCTTAGTAATGTAAATAATATCGATTATATTTATGTTTGTTAAATATTATTTTTAAATAACAACTATTTAGTTACTCATCGTAAGATATTGTGGTTAATAATAATTATGTTATAAATGTAATCGTAGGTAAAAGAAAGAGCTTGATGATTCAGGTTTCCATACGTGATGAATATGTATATTAATTATATTTCATTAATGATAATTATGTGATTTATGGATGTTCTAAATGGTTATACATGCATAGTTATACCCTTGCTAAGGATTTAGGCTTGCGATACATTACTTAATGAATTTATTATTATTTTATATTGATATTAATTTGTAGTGATTGGGATGTTGAAACATTATTATTTACAGTTATAGCAACATTACATGATTGCATACATGATACAGTCATGCATCATTCATCATCAATATGACATTATGGAGAGATGAAGGAGGTGTTATTACTTACAAAAGAAAAATAATAATAATATCAAAAGATTATGATTTGAGGTTGGTTGTGATATTGATCCTTTCCTCTATAAGAGTGATAGGTTGTGATTTTGATCCCTCGCCACTAAACATTACACTAACAGGTTGTGATTTTGATCCCTTACCACCAAACATTATAGATAGTACATAAATAAAAATAGAAGTTAATAGATTCATAGAGAAATGATGAATTCATATAAAAAGGTGAATTCATAAAGGAATGATGAAATGACAAAGAATAGAGGAATGCATTATACATGTACATTTATTATTATATAGCATATTAGTTTTATGAAAATAAAGGAATGCAACCATAATTTTGCATTCATGGATGTTAAGCGTGTTATTGCTATTATATGATTTGTAGAGCAGAATTATAACTCATGTATGGAAAATTGATGAGTATACAGAATTAGCGGTAGAAATTTATTATTTATTATTATAAAAATCCAATATTGATGGATGGTTTTATTAATGTCATTATATTATTTATCATAAATATGTTTGATTGATTTATAAGAAAGATGAGTTGTTTATGGAGATGGCTGTCCAAGATTACTAATTATCAATGTTAGGGTAATTAAGTAATGTTGGCATGATTAATATTTATTGCTATGTTTATTATGATTAATTATTATGGATTACCTTAATTTATTTAGTTACTAATTATTTTCATATTATAAGGAGATAATTGAATTTTATTTACAACATTCTTATCTTTTTTCCAAATAAGCACAACTAAGTTTTATACTCATGTCGCGCTGTCGCACCCTAATTTCGGACCGGTGTTGATTCGGAGCGATCCCGGGTTAATTCTGGACCATTTAGGGTTCTTTCGGGCCATTCTGGGTCCTTTCGGGCCGGGCTTGGCCCGTTTAGGGTTTAGTTTGGCAGCCTAGGG
>CANYBF010139788.1:0-17633 GCA_948192965.1 Dalechampia spathulata | reverse complement strand
TATTTGTATCATTTTCATTAGCTATTTTATATGGTGCACAAATAACTTCATTCTCCTGATATATAATTTTACTTATTGATTTAGGCGGGAAATCACTTTGAATTGTCCTATCATTTACTATCCATTCTGGTCGTTTATCCTTGACAGTTATTGGATTTAAACTTTTTGTTTTATTTAACGAAAACCATTCAAAAATTTTCATTTTAATTTTATTGTTTAAATATTCTTCTTTTAATTTTTCAAAATCATAATCTTTAACTATCTTATTTAATTTACTTAGGTTTTTAGTTTTTGTTATTTCCTTATAAAATTCTTCTTCAATTTTCTCTTTACTAATTACATTTAATTCTCTATTTATATTATTTATATTTTCTGTTATAGCCGATGCTGATGGTGATGATGGTTCTGCTTGTTCATCCTGTTGTTTAAAATAATTTTCTACTGGATTATATACTGCTTGTGGTACTGATGAACTGTAATCTACACCTTTTATTTTTAAGTGTCTACTTAATTCTGGAAAATCTGATGTGGAAAATCTAGGCTTTACTAATGTTTGTATTACTAGTTTAGGTTCATTTTCTTTATACGTAGCATAAATTACCGAGGGTAAATTAGATGCTTTTCCTAAATCTTCTGTTGTTACCGATGATGTTGATCCTGTATATCTTGAACTCATGCTCCTATTAAATTTTAATGAAACTTTACCATCTTCGAATTCTTCAATTTTACTTAAATTTACATTAGGTTTTACTGTTTCTGGTTCTGGTTCTGGTGGAGGTGTTACTCCTTTTAAAATCCATTCATCTGGCAACGTTATATCTTTCCATTGAATTGTTTTAGGTATTACCGTATTGGTTTTAGTCAAATCAGTTTGTAAAAACTTAGTTTCTCCTAAGTTCTTTTGTAATTTATATTTTACTCCAAATGCTGAATTCATTGCTTTATAATATATTTTATATATTAATGCTATTGGTATAGATCCTTGCTTCATTTTATAATTATGAGTTTTTACTTCTAAAACAATACTTTCTAAAATGTTTTTATTATTTAATGAAATTGACATATCTGGATAAATATCAAATGAAATGGGTCCCTCACTTAAACTTCTTTCTATAGATCCTAATAATGAATCTTGAAAAATTAAGTGCCTTGCATCCCTTACTACTGCTAATATACTCGTATTTAATCCTTCTCGTGTTAATGGTTTTATTTCAACTTGTATCATACCAATATGAATATACTTATATTTTTTATTCCTATGATGCTGCAGTGTTTTAGGTGACAAAAGCATTATCCTTTCAAAAGGTTTACTTAATTGAAAATCCCTTTCTTCAGTTTTAATTATGTAATCCGTTTTAAAAATATTTAATTTTGGAATCTCATAAATTTGTTTCTTATCTAGTTTAGGTATTTCCCAATCATCTATTGCTTTACAGAAGTCTTCCAATATTAGTTCATTTTTATTTATTATCCTTTTTATCTCTGATGAATCTGAGTTGTCCGATTTAACAGTACTAGATGACTTACATAAAAAAGTTTCCATTTTTAATAATTAATGTCAATATTATTAATCTTCAAAACTGGCTGCGACCACTGCTCTCACTGCCCTAAATGCCTACCACGGCTCACACGGGACTTACATAGCATACCCAAAACCTTTTGCAGATTAATTATATTTTCACTAATTATTAATAACAAAATCTTTTTTTTATATGTGAAATCAACTTTTACTATTCAATCATTGACTTTTTAATCCCTAATTAATGATACAACGCCACGTACTAAATTATTCCGTTAAACGTTAAAAACTGTTCCGATCACGATTATACTATTCCGTTCCGGTAAAGAACTATTCCGATCCATTGCAAGACTATACTGTACTATGACTATAAAGCCGAGTAAAAGACAAAAAACAACTGATAAAATATTAACTGAACCAGAAACTATAATAATCTTAATTATAATTGATATAGATATAGATTTGATTGAACAAATATATTAGATTAATAAATTATTAATATAATAATTAAAAATATGTGTCGAGTAATCAAATTAAAAATATGTATTATCATACATTAATATAATAATTTATAGTTAGATAAAATATTACTTATTAATTAATTATATAATAAGATATTTGATACAAGAGATTTCATTGGCATCATCCATTTTAAAATAAAAAAAAAAGGGATTAGGTATAGGTATTTTATTGATATTATTATTTGATTTTTTATTTATGAGTAGATGGTTGATCCTTTAATTTTATGAGATGGGTATATTATTATTATTTCAATTTATTTTTTATTTTGTTACTAAATTTATTGAATTTAGATAGAGTTTGATTTTTGAATTGTTTCGTTTATCCATATATATATATATATATATATATATATATAATACATCTTCTTTGGTTCATCAATATTGTATTGAAATTTCGGTTAAGTTATACTATATAAAAAAAAGAATACTTTTAGATATTTTCACTATTGCTAAAAAAATGTTTATTCTTTAATTTTTGTCAAAATACTTCAATTGTTACACCTAAAAAATAGGCCAATTCCACAACTTTTTGCTCAATCTCTTTTAGAGTCAATTTTTCATTAATATAAGTCAAAGGAATGAACCCTTTCCTCTGATTTCCATATAAAGGACATGTTGAGCATAAATACCTTCATTAACTTCTAGTTTAATAGACTAAATATTTTTCATAAGGAATCAAAGTGAGATATGATGATTTTTTTCCAAGAAATCCCCAGAGAAAAATATATGTCATTCTTAATTTTCTATCAAATCAATCATAACCACTACCTGCATTCCATAAAATTGTGCACCATAAATAAGAATTAATAAATAGGCTAACAATGCCATAGAAAGACATCATGATCCCTTGTAGAAAAAAATTATGTACTAAGACAACAATAAAAATATGGAATGTGTGCTAAGATAACTAGAAATTTCAACTAATAAAAATTCTGATGAACCTAAACAAAAGTATAAAGGCCTAACAAAAATTTCTTATTTTGCAAGAGCCCACTACAAGTTCTATTCATATACATATTGATCATCAACTTATACTAGATCCAATTATTTTTTATTTGAAGCGAGAGACTCGTCTAAATGAATTTGACTTTTTTTTGTGAACTTTCATCTACTCATATTATTCTCATGTAAATATTTGGGAGAAATTCATTGAATTCATTAGGTTACAAAAAAAAAAAGAGATTCATCCCCCTCATATGATCCTTATATGCACACATTTAAAAATATCACCTTTGCATTTCTTTCAAGCATTTGCTACAGTCTTAATTTTTTTAACCTAATTTATTTTTATTTTCAAATAGGTTGTTTACTTAAATATCTATATCATATTTATTTTATTTTTATATAAAAATCATTTTATTTTCATTTATATTTTCATTATGTTGTTGCTAGCAAATATCATTAGTTTTTTTTTATTTTAAACCTTCCAAATCATTCATGCAAGAGATTTTTTTTCTAATTGTTCAATAAAAAGATTCATTCTCTTCAT
Source organism: Dalechampia spathulata (assembly GCA_948192965.1). NCBI lineage: Eukaryota > Viridiplantae > Streptophyta > Magnoliopsida > Malpighiales > Euphorbiaceae > Dalechampia > Dalechampia spathulata. The sequence goes on along the minus strand of CANYBF010139788.1, from coordinate 14,104 downwards.
AAAAATAGGAGGTAAAACCAATAAAGATTTCATTTTTGATTCATCCCTAGAGTTGAATACCTCATTCAATAATTATTTTTGATTTAATTCATAAGAATCAATAAAAAAAGGTAAATCCCTTATGATACACCAGATTCAACTTGGTTATTAATAGAGACCCCTCCTTAGGTCATTTCGAGCATGGAATAAATGAAATAAATCAAAAAATGGATTTTTATTCAAGAAAGAAATCTTGTTGGAACTGTTTATATCAAGTTCATCCTTTATATTCATATCACATCTCAGATCTGGAAATTCTTTGATTTCTTGGAGAAGTAAATGATTATTCATCTCCTTCTCAACTTTTATGAATAGTCGAGACATTGAGGAATATCCATAAAGGTATTTGGGGAATCAATTTGATTCTATCTTTGTTTGTTCCATTTGAAAAAAGGAAGGATCCAAAAGAATCAATCTTTCTTTTAATTATTTAATCTTTCTTTAATTAATTAATGTATGATATTTTGAATCTTAATTACTAATGGAATCAAAATGATATCTGGATTGATTAGAAGATCTATTCAATTGACTAGATTTCCTTCCTTGAATGAAACTAGATTTTATAGAATCATATTGAATATTTGATGATATATTATATGTTTTACTAAAAAAATTGATCCTTGTTTACCAACCATACATTGTCTAACCAAATATAATTCCCTTTTGATATGTTTCTCAAAAAATCCAATTCATATGGATTATTCCCCCAATTAATGAAGAGATCTTGGCAGAATTGCTACATATGAAATTAAGCATAATTTTACAAAGAAATAGCCCACTTTTTTCTCGAAAAAAGATGAAAAACATGTTCAATATCATTTAATTAAATAGTTGACTCGACTCCTTATTATTTGAAGAAACCCTCTACTTTTCATGAAAAGTAAACATGAGATAACAAATCTAGTCTTTCATTAAGATTTCAAATGGTTATTCTAAATTCAAGTTGATTATGTTTCACCCCTTCCTTATAGAAAGATGATCAAATAATTTCAATCATGGTCCTTATATATTGGATCATCCATATAATATACAAAAAAACTCTAGATATTGGATATACTTTTCTTTGAATGAGATCTTAATTCTAGCGATAATTTCATTAGATATCTTATAACTAAAATCCCTTTTTTTTAATCTAGTTCCTCCACTACCACGAGCCCTAATTAGATTTAAATATGATACACTTTTTAGTTATTGGAGAACCTAAGTACTCTTTTTTGAATCTAGGAAGGAGCTTTTAGAGGTATTTTTTCCTTTTGGAAGATATTGGAGCAAAATAACCAACCTATTGATATTAGAAGGGCAAAAGGATTCTTCTAATTATCATTTCTAAGTCCAATGGAATTCATAGGCATAAGAAGAAACTCTATCAAATATAGATTTTTTCTTTCAATCATCTTTTGATTGTTAATACAATATATAAAGACCACTACTATAAATAATACTACACGTTTGATCATGAAATATCAATTGCTTGTCGAACCCTATGAATGTATGAAAGTAAGATACTTTAAATTTAGGAGTATAAGAGTTTTATAGAACATTCTTAATGGAAAAAAAAATATGAATGAAAGATCTCATAAAATTGAATTGGGTCTATAAATCTAAGAAATAATGATAATTTGATCTCTTTCAATATCTCTCTCAATTTAAAAATTCAGGATTTGAATTGATGTTTTTTCATCGATTCCTCCTAAATTGCATTGATTTATCCTAAAGATTTCATTTCAATTGGAATTTGATTATTCACTATATACGAGAATCGCTACTAAGCATTCATGGCTGAATGGTTAAAGTACCCAACTCATAATTGGTAAATTTGTAGGTTCAATTCCTAATGGATGCATGTTAATGGGACCTTTCAATAAGTCTATTGGAGTTGACTATGTATCAAAGGAATTGTAAATCACAAGTTGCATTAATTTCTTGACCAATAATATCCCAACCCTTAATTACTTGTGCATCGTAAATATTAGGCATCTTTCATGGGAGAAAAGTAATATCTAGCACAGGCTCAATAATTTGAGCAATACGTCATAGATTCTTTTTTCAAGTGTGGAAACTCCCAAACTAGAAGTAGTAGGATTGCGCATTATAAGTATTAGGCATCTTTCTTGAGGGAAAAGCTACTGAAATCCCTACGGAATTAGTAACACGTGTATGATTTATAGTGGTTAGGCACTAACTCTTGCCTATATCCACTTCTCCTAAGTCTTCCACTTAGGGGTTTCACTAATCTCAATCAATCAATACAATAAAAGGATTCCTCAATTGAATCATAATCGTAGTATTTTTAGGCTCATACTCAAACCTTTATAATGATTACAATCTCACAGTAATTAAACTCTCAAATACAAGTTAATGCCCCAAGCATTAATCTCACACCAGCCTATAATTACAAAAGCCAACACTAGGTTATGGGAATACGATACAAAGAGAGTTTATAATGCTAGAATCACAATACAACAAGTAGACTTACTTGTAATTGAAGATTGAAGCTCAAAGGAATCTTTACTCTACAAAAATAGCCATTAGATTTGAATAGAAAGTGTGTATACTCAAAAATAAAATCGTTAGATAGTGTTTAAATTGAATCTGGAAGTCGTATATTGCCGTACGGTTTCTGTACACCAGTGCCAATTCAAAAATACATATTCAAACATAAGGCAAAAACTTAGTACGGTCGTACCACCCATTGGTACGCCCTTACAGAAGCAAATCTACTGACAAGCAAAATTCTTGCAAGCAATGTTACGCCTGTACGAAAACCAATTTCCTGACAAACCAAATTTCTTGCAAGGGTTGGTACGCTCGTACCAAACTCAAGGAAACAAACCTAACTTGGTATGGTCAACCGTATGGCCATACTATATAACAAACACAAGTGGTACACCCGTACCAAAATTGGTACGCCTATACCACACATAAAAGAATAGTTTTAAATTACAAATAACTTAAATTAACTTACACAAAACACATATTAAAATCATGGGTCTAAAAATCTCCCCCTTTTTGATGTTGGCAATCAATTTAAGTTCAATTTACAAAAACATACTCAAAAATTTTAGATTTGAAAATTTTTTAGAAATCTCCCCCTTTGTTTTAGAATTTATACCATAAATAAGAGAATCACAAATAAATAAGCATATGATCATAGCAAACTACATAACTTATGATCAAAGCAATATACATAATTGTGTGATCAAAGTATAAACAGAACATATGATTAGAGCATTATCAAATTAAGTCATAATCAGAGAAAATAACAATACAAACAATAAAGGATAATGAACTGAATAAACATCATATGTTATATATACTCAAAAATATCCAATACACTGATTGGAGTAAAGAAACAAAGAAATTGCATATAATACAATGATCATAGCAACAACGATAATGAAATAATAACAAAAATCAAAACTAGTCTAAAAAATGAAATGATAATGAAAATCAAAACTAGTCTAAAATCTAAAACTAGACCTAAATCCAAAACATCTCCCTTTTGACAATATCAAAACGGTCACAGTAGGTCCTGAGGAGGAGGAGGACTCGACGAAGGAATAATAAATGGGTCTAGTAAGATGCTGATGGACTGGAGAGTGGCTGAGGTGGTTGTCTGAAACTCATGTGCCTCAGCAACTTGCTGATCAAGTCGTTGATCAAGAGTAATAGTGTGCTGATCAATATGAGTAAGTTGCTGATCGATCTGGTCAAAATATCGCTCAAATCCATTAGTGTAGTAGTTAGCATCACAAAGTGCTGAGCTAACAAATCAGCAACAGAAGGAGGAGCAGTAGTAGGATCAGTAGAAGCAGAAGTAAGAGGATCAGGAACAACTGAAGAAGAAGATCCATATGAAAATGATGCTATCGTTTGTGGCTCAGAGCCACCTGGCGTAAAGCGTCAGGAGAATCAGTCTTAACACGCAGCTCTGCAGGAATATCCTTGGAGATAGGAACCTATAAATATCTATATACCTCTACAGCCCATCATCCATAGAGAGAAATGGTATCATCGGGAAGACCCAATGACTGTAAATGTTAGAGTTATCTAGAGATATACTCAGAATGTATGACGTACTCATCAGAAAGAGACTCAAAAAGCATAGAATGCTCAATGAAGGAGAGATCAAGATTGGGACCTTTTGGTCCAGGAGTGGGAGGAGTAGCAGGAAAAGCATGTAGCTGTTGACAGATGTAATGAATAATAGGATCGAATAAAATAGTCGTCCCAGGCTACTTCTGAATGCCAACCTTGTAGAAAGAGGTCTGAAGCCAACGCCCAGACTGAATAGGTGTACCCATGACCATAAAGTGTAGGAAAATGAGGTCAGGGTCAGTGATAGTGTCATTAGACTCAGATCGCCCAAAAATGAGATAGGTGACCAGTCTATGATAGTAGTATAGGGCAGGAGACTTAAGGTAGGAAGCCTTTAGTCTAGAAGGATGGAAAAGAGCATCAAGAGCGATTTCCCTTCAGAAGTCATTGTAGTCAAATATCACAGATTTGACATTAGAAATGCCCTCAGTATAGAAATCGAATAAACCATCAAACTCTACAGAGGAAAGAGTATAGAGTTTGCAGAAAAGTCTAAAAGTACAACTGAAAGAGGTCGAAAGAGAAAATGACTGTAGGAACTCTAGAGCTATAGTCTGAATGTAATGGTTATCTAAGAAAGTAAAATTTGACTAACCTACATTGTCACAAATCATAAAATGTTAGCCTTCAATCTGACCTAGCGGATAGTAGATCGAAATGCAAACTGAGAGTGAGAGAAAACCTTTTCATTCAGAATAAAAAGTACGTACTACAGAGGCAGGAGTAGCATCACGAGGGTCAGAGCTTGCAAAGACGGTGCGTTTAAGTCTACGTCCCTGTGATGAAAACCCACCATGACCAAAAGGAGCGGACATATCTAAAAATTAATAAAAATAGATAATTTAACAGAAAACAGAATTTTTCAAAAATTTGATAGAATTTTAGCTGATTTTTAAAAAACTCAAAAATTTGTACCTACACAGAAATCAATAAAATTTGAATCACACCTAGCTAACACAATCCTAAGCACTTTACTCTAAAGAACCTAGAGCTAAATGTATCTACAATACTCAGAAAATCAAAAAGAAAAAATGAATTAAAAAGTAATAAAACAGTTAAAATTCAAATTGAAAACTGATGAATAAGAAGAAAACCAACCGAAAATGAAGTGATGAGGAGTGGGAAAATGAATTTTGAGTGTTTTGAGACTGATTTTGGTGAATTTGGTGAGGATTTGAGAGAGAAATCGGAGAAAATTAGTTTCTGGTAATCGACGGTAACTGAAAAATCACTTTAAAAATTAGGTTTTCAGATCACATATGGGCGTACCGAACAATATACGACTGTACAACTTAAAAATGCTTGAAAATGAGTTATCATGTATGGGTGTACCACTAAGACGTACGACCGTACGAGAGTTATCAGCTGAAAAATTTTAATTTAGCAACAAATATTGCATACGGGCGTACTAAACACGTACGACCGTACCGAATTTGAAGAAAATTGATTTTGAAAGATGTACGGGCATACCAAAATGTTATACGACCATATGAGACATTCAGCATAAATGAGAATTCAGGCAGAGGGATGCATACGGTAGTACCAAATAGCATACGACCGTACAGTACAGAAAAATCAAAAAAATTCTAATACAACCTTCCCTTTTTGCATATTATCTCATAAGAAATTGTGTTTAATATCTATATGCTTAGTCCTAGAATGCTGAATGAGATTCCTAGAAATGGTGTTTATAGCACTAGTATTGTCATATTTAATATAAGTGCATGAAACACAGACATTGTAATCCCTCAATTGTTGTTGAATTCATAACACTTAGGCACAAGAACAACCTGCGATATATATTTAGATTTAGCAGTAGACAAAGATACATAATTTTATTTCTTGCTAAACCAAGAAACCAAACAATTTCCTAAGAAATGACAAGTACCAAACATACTTTTCCTATTTAACACATTTCCAACAAATTCAGCATTAGAATAGGCAGTCAAGTCAAAAGAAAAATTCTTAGTATACCATAAGCCATAATGTGTAATGCCAATCAAGTATTTGAAAATCCTTTTTATAACACTCAAATGAGATTCCCTAGGAGATGATTAAAATCTAGCACACATACACATAACAAATATTATATCAAGCCAAGAAGCAGTTAGGTAAAGCAAGCTACCTATCATACCTCTATACTTTCATCCAAGGAAAGCTTTGTGGTAGTGCTCATAGGAGTCTTACTAGCTTTTGCATCTTCTAGTTCAAATTTCTTGAGCATTTCCTGTGTATACTTGACTTGGTTGATGAAGATCCCATCTTCACATTGCTTAACTTGAAGTCTTAAGAAATACTTCAATTCTTCCATTATGCTCATCTCAAATTCTCCCTGCATACACTCAGAGAACTCATTGCATAATTTTTCATTAGTAGCACCAAATATAATATCATCCACATAGATTTGAACAAGCAAAATATCATGTTTGTAATGCTTAATGAAAAGAGTTGTATCTGCTTTACCTTTTTCAAAATCATGATCTATAAGAAAATTACTCAACCTATCATACCAAGCTCTAGGGGCTTGTTTAAAGCCATATAAAGCTTTTATAAGTTTAAAAACATGGTTTGGAAATTCAAAATCTTTAAAATTAGGGGTTGTGAGACATAAACTTCTCCATTAATGAAGCCATTTAGAAAAGCACTTTTCACATTCATTTGAAATAATTTAAAATTCATATAAGAAGCATATACCAATAATATTCTAATGGCTTTTAATCTAGCTACCGGTGTAAAAGTTTCATCAAAGTCTATACCCTCTTCTTGAAAATATATGTTGCTAACCTAGCCTTATTCCTAGTTATAACACCATTTTCATCAAGCTTATTTCTAAACACCCACTTAGTTCCTGTAATAGAGGCATCACTAGGCTTAGGTACTAAAGTCCATACCTTATTCCTATCCAATTGGTTCAATTCATCCGGCATAGCTAACACCCAACTATCATCATTTAAGGCTTCATTCATATTCTTAGGTTCAATTTGAGAAATGAATGTAAGATTGTTATGAATATCTTTGAATTTAGAATGAGTGGTTACCCCTTTTGATGTTTCACCTAAGATTTGCTCCTTGGAGTGCCCTTTCGGAAATTGCCACTCCTTTGGAAGATCGTGCTCGATATGAGTCGTAACTAGATGAGGAGGAAGATTATTCACTTCTACCTTATCAACATCTTTAGGTGTAGCCTCTTGTAGATTCTTATTCCCTTCACCTTGTTCTAAAAGAATTCTTGCATCATCATCATCAATGTCCTTTCTTGGACCAAGGGAGTCAGTTTTATCAAAAATAATATGCATAGATTCTTCAATAATTAAAGAACATTTATTAAACACCCTATATGACTTACTAGATGTTGCATAGCCTAAGAATAAACCCTTATCTATTTTTAAATCAAATTTCCCAAGATAATCCTTGGTGTTCAAAATGTAGCACTTGCAATTGAATACTCTAAAGTATGAAATTCTTGGTTTTCTATCATTCCATAGCTCATAAGGAGTTTTATTTAAAATTGATCTTAAATGAACATAATTTATGACATAATAAGCGATGTTGACTGCTTCAGCCTAAAAGTACGAAGGTAATTGATACTCATTGAGCATTATAGGTGACATATCACAAAGTGTTCAATTTTTTCTTTCAATTACCCCATTTTGTTAAGGAGTTCTAGGAGATGAAAAGTTATAATGAATACCATGTAAATCACATAATGATTTAAAACCTTCATTTTGAAATTCTTTTCCATGATCACTCCTTATTAAAGAAATGTAATATCCCTTTTCATTTTGCATTCTTTTAGTTAATGATTGAAAAGAATTGAATGCATCATATTTATAAGCTGTAAAAGAAATCTAAGTAAACCTAGAGTAATCATCAACAATGACAAGTGCATAATGCATGCCACCTAAATTAGCTACTCTAGTTGGTCCAAACAAATCCATATGCAACAATTGAAGAGGTTTAGAAGAAGTTACCTTGTTATTTACCTTAAATGAGGACTTTACCTGTTTTCCCATTTGGCAATCTTCACATACCTTATCCTTAGCAAATTTGATCTTTGAGAGTCCTACCACATATTCATTCTTCTCGAGATCGCCAATGCTTTCGAAGCTAGCATGTCCAAGCTTTCTATGCCAAAGCCATGAGTCCTCACTTATGGAAAGAAGACACTTCACATGTTTGTTAGCAAAAGACTCTAAGTCAATAGTATACACATTTTCTATCCTATCACCTTGAAATATTAACAAATCATCACTAATTCTATGGACAAAGCAACCCTTGGGGTCAAAAACAACTTTAAAATCATTATCACACAATTGACTAATACTAAGCAAATTATGTTTTAATCCCTCTACTAGCAAAAACTTGTTAATAGAAAAGTTAGAATCCTTACCAACCTTATCAATTCCAATAACCTTACCTTTGGCATTATCTCCAAAGGTGATATTACCTCCCTTAAATTGCTCTAAGTTTGTAAAGGTCATGTTCCTTGAACATCTACTATCAAGGTACCATTTGTTGACACTTATCTTTGAGCTCAAGCAAACCTATCAAACATAAATACATTTATTTCTTTTTAGGTACCCAAATATATTTGGGTCCTTAGGGTTTAGAAGCATTTATATCATCATTCTAATGCATTTTCCTAATGAAGCATCTATTTGTCGTATGCCCCTTTTTATTGCAATAATGACATATGACATTCGTAAATCTAGAATGATTATGCACATATTTCCTTTTGGATGTATGAGGATGATTATGATTGCATGAACATGAACAATGATGCACTTTATGTGTATGCACTTTATAAGTCTTAGGATGAACATGTTTCTTTTTAAAACCCTATGATTTTTGTATTGAGGTAGATGCTTTGACAAAAATCATGCATTTATAGGTGTAGGAAAAGTTTGGTTAAAACCAATACCTTCTTTATTGCCACCAAGTTTTTGGTGTTTCAAAATAGAGTCAATTTTAACTTCATCTTGTTCAAACCTAGACAAGTTATCTTTCAATAAATCCTTTTCTTGTAAAAGTTTAGCATTTTCATTCCTCAAAGACTTGTTTTCTTTTTTAACATTTTCAAGATTTTTTTTACAAGAATTAAATTCATTTTGCAACTCATTTTTCTCCTTAGAAATGCATGCATGCTTACTCTTAAGAGATTTATGCTTCCTAGCTAAGTTTTCATATTTTCTTAAATCATACTATCATCATCATCATAATCATCATTAGTATAATAAGATTGAGATGATGTAGTTACCTCATCCTTCTCATCATCCAAGAATGCCATGAAGAAAAGATTGGTTGCTCCCTCATCATCGGACACCTCCTCATTGGTCTCACTATCATCATTTAATGTAGCCTTCAATGCCTTCTTTTTGAATAGCTTAGATGGTTTATTGAGGCAAGGGCATTCATTCCTCATATATCCCGACTTGTTGCATTCATAGAAAATAACTTGATTCCTTCAAAAGTTATCCCTTTGGTTTAAGTCCCATCTTGCCTCACATGGCTTCTTGCCATCTTTCTCAAATTTCTTCTTTTTCATAAGAAGAGTCTTGACACATTTGGAAAGGAGGGTGACTTCATCATCAATTTCTCCTTTATTTTTTGAAGAGACATCTTCTTCTTTTGAAGCTTTAAGTGTTATCCCTCTTCTCTTATCTTTCTTTACCCTTTGCATTAGAGTAATCTCATGAGTGAGAAGCTTTCCGAGAAGTACATCGGTTGACAAAACTGATATGTCATTTGCTTCTTCAATGGAGGCTACTCTAGCCTCTTAATCCTTTTTTGGCAGCACCTACAAGATCTTGTTGTTGATGTCTTCTTTTTGGTACATCTTGTCTAACGTCATCAATCCATTTATGATTACAATGAGGTAGTTGTACATTTCTGAAATTGACTCATTTACCTTCATTGTGAATGACTCATATTGATGAGTTAAAAGCTGAATCTTCTTGGTCCTGACTTGATTTATGCCTTCATGATGAGTCTCCAAGGCATACCATATTTGCTTTACCATGACATAATGTGAAACTCATCCGTATTCCTCACAGATAATAGCACAATAAAGCATATTCATTGCCTTCTTATTCCTCACATTTGCATTAAATTCTTCTCTTGTCCAAGTTGCCTTGGGCTTGAGAGTTGTAACACCATCCATTGTAGTTGTTGGAGGAGAAAATCCATTCTAAATTAGATCAAATAAATCAATACCATCACTCTCCAAGAAGACTTCCATTCGGTGCTTCTAATAAGAATAGTCTGTTCCATCGAAGAATGGGGGTCTTATGTAGGATTGGCTTTTGATACTTTAAGTTACCATATGATCGTTTACTCTAGAATTTCACTTCTAATGTCAAATGTGCACCAATGCTCTGATACTAAATGAAATCCCTGAAGAATTGACAATACGTGTACAATTTATAGTGGTTTGTCACTAACTCTTGCCTATATCTACTTCTCCTAAGTCTTCCACTTAGGGTTCCACTAATCTTAGTCAACTAATACAACAAAAGGATTCCTCAATTGAATCCTAACCCCAGTGTTTTCAGGCTCACACTCAAACCTTTACAATGATTACAATCTCATAGCAATTAAAGTCTCAAATACAAGTTAATGCCCCAAGCATTAATCTCATACCAGCCCATAATTACAAAACCCAACACTAGATTATGGGAATACAATACAAAGAGAGTTTACAATACTAGAATCACAATGCAACAAGTAGACTTACTTGTAATTGAAGATTAAAGCTCAAAGGAATCTTTGCTCTACAAAAATAGCCGTTAGATTTGAATAGAAAGTGTGTGTACTCAAAAATAGAACCATTAGACAGTGTTTAAATTGAATCTGGAAAGTTACGTATGGCCATATGATTTTCGTACACCTGTACCAATTCAAAAACATAGATTCAAACATAAGGCAAAAACTTAGTACGATCATACCATCCATTGGTACACCAGTACAGAAGCAAATCTACTGACAAGCAAAATTTCCATAAGCAATGGTACGCCCATACCAAAACCAATTTCTTGACAAACCAAATTTCCTGTGAGGGTTGGTACACCCATACCAACCCTTAGTACGCTCATACCAAACTCAAGGGAACAAACCTAACTTGGTACAGTCAACTGTATGGCTGTACCACACAAGAAACACAAGTAGTACACTTGTACCATACACAAAAGAATAATTTTAAATTGTAAATAACTTAAATTGACTCACACAAAATACACACATCAAAATCATGGGTCTAATAGCTACATTTAGCATCAACCCAATAATTTCAATAGTGTCACATCCTCAATTTTAGCACGTACAATATTAATGATTCAAGTGATGAAAATTACTTCTTATACAATTAAAATCAGACGATGATGTGGAATTATGGAAAAATATGCATTTCGAGGTGATAATTCATAAATACTATGATAATGATAAGAAATGTTTAGCGAGATCAAGGAATGATGATAAGTTGATAATAGATTAAGTCGAGTATGTATAATAAATTTAAGCATGTTTTATTAAGTTGATCAATTAAATGCACATATATCAATGTGCGATAATTTACGTATGCATGGAAATGCATGCATTTGAGGAAATAAGATGAATTATGATTGTATTTGGAGTATGCATAATTTAATAATTATGTATGATTAAGGATCATATAAATAAATTATACGTATGTAATATATATGTGTAAATATATACCTACAGAGATAAATAAGGTTTAGTGTATAATGGAGTGTATAAGTATGAATATGAGTATTAATATAAGTATTGTTGACCCTTACTTTTCACCATCGTATAATTTTGGATCCTCGTTAATTCGGCTAGGATTTAGTCCCCGATATTGATCCCGATTATACATATAGGCCCTTGTGTCTTCCTCTATGTGTTCTGGTGCGCAAAACATTTCAGGACTGGTGGGGCCCACCATGGCGCCTGGCGGGACCCACTGCGTATTCTGAGTATTCTGTGCATGCAAAACACCCTTTCCCTATTACCTGCGCAAGGCAAACCGCCTGAAATGCAAAACATTGCATTTTTGGCCCCGGGTACTATTCATCATGAATAATACATAGGTGGGGCCCACTAAACAGAAGCGGGACCCGCAGTCCCTAATAACCAATTCTGTGTGTTCTGTACTTACAGAATACATTTTCTAGCTGCCTTACACAAGGCACAGCGCTTGGCATCGTGAATGCCGTCTGTTGGGCCCACCTAGTAACAGCGGGGCCCGCTGCCCCTATTGCCTATTCTGTGTATTCTGTACTTACAGAATACAATTCCATGTTGCCTTACGCAAGGTATAATGCTGGGCATCGCAAATGCCATCTTCTGGGCCCACTTAGCAATAATAGGAGCCCGCTGCTCCTATTTCCTATTCTGTGTATTCTGTACTTATAGAATACATTTCACACTTGCCTACACGTGGTAGGATACACAAAATGCAAAATATAGCATTTTAGACCTAAGTTACTATTCACTATGAATAGTATACAAGCAGGGCCCGCTTCCCCAATTAGCCAATTCTGTGTATTATGTACTTACAGAGTGCATTCCGCTGCTGCCTTACGCAAGGCATATCTCGTGGCATTCCGAATGCCACATTTGTAGGTTCACCTCGTTGTGGGGCCCGCTAAACACTAGTGGGGTCCGCTTCCCACTATCGTGCGCTTCAATGTGTTCTGTACGCACAGAACACACCCTATCTGCCGCCTCACTTGAGGCGGAACGCTTGGTATGCTATTTGCCACTTCCCGGCCCCTTTTGCACTATGGGGCCCACCGGGTTACTATTCATATTTAATTGTACCCTGGTGGGCCCACCACCCGAATTCACCAATCTGAGCGTTCTTGACGTGTAGAACACATTTCCGCTAGTGCCTACGCGAGGCATGGCTCACGGCATCCCATATGCCACTTTTTAGCCTTAATGGGCCTATTGGGCCCATTAGCCAAAACTCGATGTTCGGGGCCGAATTTGAGAAAACTTATAACTGCAAAGTTTCTCAAAATGTCGTCTGAACTTTCCTAAACTTATGGTACGCATCCCGTTCCACCCGTACGAGGCGGAGCGCATAGGTCAAAAACGCAACGTGCGTAGCGCATAGCCCTATAGGCTACGCACGTTACATAGTAAAGATGTTTGGTCAGGAGCCATTTCGGGACCGAATTTGGAAAAACTTTCTTCTGTAAAGTTGTTCCTCACGTCAAATAACGCTTATACGCTTCGTAGCGCATCCCGGAAGTGACCACAGTGGGCCCTACGCGAGGGTTTTTAGGCTATATGCGCGTGCATATAGCCCTATGTGCGCCACATGTAGCACATGTGTGGCGCACATAGCCACATGTAGCACATGTGTGGCGCACATAGCCTTACATGTGGCGCACATGTATGCAAATACTTGCCAAAAATTACAAAATTGCCACCCAAAAATTTGCTCTATAAATATAGAGCTCGGGCAACATTTTTTGGACCCCGAAATTTGCTCTCAGAGTAGCCAAACCACTGCCAAAATCCTTCCAAATTAATTAAACACTTAATTAATTTATTTCTTAGGATCTAGGGACTTAATTGGCTTAGTTAGGCTCCTTAAACGTTCCTGGAGTTAAGATCTACAAGAATACTCGGCCGGATCAAGGTAATTTCTGCCCATTTCTTTGTATTTCTTCATTTTCCTTTAATTTTCTAAGGTATATGCGCCACATATACCTCTATGTGCACCACATGTAGCATATGTATGGTGCACATAGGGTTATATGCAGCGCATATAACCCCCGATTTTCAAAGAAACTCGCGTTTTCTCCCCGTTTTCACCAATTTTTCGCCCGATCTGGCTAATCTAGCAACATTTGAGGCTTTTCCATGCCTCAGGTGTTGTGGATCTGCCTTATATTTGCTGGATCTGTGATAATTTTAACTTTAAAATTATTTTCTTTGATTTGGATGCAAATCCTCGAGC